>SKCR01024937.1:0-189120 GCA_019454045.1 Zanthoxylum bungeanum | reverse complement strand
AGAGTCGTAGTGTATTGGATGTGATGTCAAGACGGAAGTATCACTCCAGTCATAGTGGAGATGATGTCACGCTGGATACGGTATTAGTGCTCTTAAGTGATGCGCGGCCATCGGATATTATGACAAGGTCATGTATATCCGATTATAGAGACTAGTTACCAGACATCCGACATGTGCTTCGTACGGGGCAGACACTTATCCAGCCCTAGGCCTAGCACGTGACTATCCAATACTGGGCCGATATGCACAATACAATTGTATACTACGCTTGATACAGATCTTAAATATTCTTAGATGAATATGACCGGAGAATTGGGTAGACTTGGTGCTTTGCTAGAAGCCAACCTTGTCTTGTAAATCGGTAAAATGTAGTACTTGGTACTCACGTGTCAGATAGTCCGATGACTGATTGACTGCCAAAATATCCGGGGATCTCATGGGTCGCTTCCCAAAGATTCACTGATGACGTATGACTCGCACTTATATTAATGGGATTAATATGATGAGAGAGAGAATTAATCTGGGATTAATTTCGGAGACACTTTATCTAGGATAAAATATCAATTGAAGAGAGAGAAACATTGATTTGGAATTAATCGAGGAATTAATATATTTGATATATTAAACGAAATTAGATTTCGACGCGGAATTAAAATTAGATTTTAATTCGGGCGAGCGAATTAATTTAGAATTAATTCGTTAGCGACGTGAATAGTAATTTCGCTAGGTGAAATTATTTAATTCTCGTTGCGACGGAAATGCGTTAATTCGGAATTAGCGAAACCGAGCCCGAAAGTGTTTGCGGACACATTCGTATTTTGAAACGGGTGGAATCCGCAAATCACATCGCGATATCTCATTACATGACACGAATAGATGATGGATGTATCTAGTCACCTTTATGGGATGATACATTGTCTCTATTCTCAATGTGAGATAATGATGGCATATCACATCGCGATATCTCATTACTTGCGACAATCAGTACGCTTTGGTTTTGGACTTCCAAAGCTTTAAGAGGTTCTGTGTACGCCTCTTCTGCGTATACTGAGAATCGTAGTTTATTGGGTGTGATGTCAAGACGGAAGTATCACTTCAATCATATGGAGATGATGATCATGCATCGATACAGAACTAGTATTCTTAAATGTTATAGTTATCAGGATGGTATGACTAGGTCATGATTATCTGATTACAGAGACAAGTGGCTAGTGATCCGATATATGCTTCGTATGTGGCATACACAATTCCAACCCTAGGTCTAGCATGTGACATATGATATTGGATTGTATTACACAATACATTGTATACTACGCCTGATATAGATTATATATTCCTCGTTGAATATATCTGGAGAATTGGGTAGGGACGCACGTTTCGGATAGTCCGACAACCGAATTTACTGCCAACATATCCATGGATCTCTTGGGTCACTTCCCAAAGATTCACCGATGACATTTGACTCGAACAAAATTAGTCTGGGATTAATTAAGAGAGAGAATTAATCTAGGATTAATTGCGGCAAGAATTTATCTGGGATAAAATTCGAATATAAGAGAGAACGCGATTAATTTGGAATTAATCGATTAAATAATATATTTGATAGATTAATTGAAATCAGATTTCAATGCGGAATTAAAATTGGATTTTAATTCAGGCGAATGAATTAATTTGGAATTAATTAGCAAGCGACTTTCGTAATAATTTTGCTAGGCATTATTATTTAATTAAATTGGATTTAATTACGTCGCGACGGAAAATTCGTTTAATCGGATTAAATGAACCCGAGCCTGAAGTGTATTGAGCAAGCCAACTTGAATTTTGAATTTAAGTGGTGGGGCCCACTAACTTACATCAATTATCAACATGAGTGATGGAAGTTGTTGGGAGTATTTAATATTTTTTTCCCTCCAACACACTTTGCTTTGCTTTTGGAAAAGCATATACACATTTTTTGAAAGTCAACTTGTGTATTAGTTTTAGAAACCAAAATATCAAAACAACTTATTCTCTCTATTTCTCCCTTGTCATGAACTACTTCTCCCTCCCCTTTGATTTTTTCTTCAAAAATCAAGCAAGCTAGCACTTAAAAAGTATTGTGAGGTGATAGGGAAACTTACCATTGGGTTGGATTCATTCAACAAAGCTTGGAGCTTCATCAACATACAAAGTTTTTGAAATCGCACAAGCGTTCAATGTAAGTTTATTCCACAAACTCACTTGATCATTCACACACAATATCATGACTTAGAGACCTTAGGCATGTCTGGGACAGTAACAATGGTATCAAGAGCCATATCTAAGCATGATTTGATTTTAGGGTTTATAGACTTTATTTGGGGATTTTGTGCTTGGAGTATGTATTTTTCCAAATTAGTTGTTTGGTTGTGCTTTGAGGATGATTAATTGGATTTGTGCATCATAGAATTTGAGAAAATTGATTAGATTAATTTTTCCCCAAATATCTTAAGATGCCGAAAATAATACCCTAGCATTCTCATGGTGATTTTTTAATTTTAGACTATTGGATGAGTTTAAAGCATGAAATGAATATTAATTGTTGGTTTAATTGGATTGAAATCAAAATTGAATGTTATTTCATGATGTTGCCATGAGCTATAGCATGTTGTGAAGGATTGATTTTGCTTCAATTTTTGTTGGACATGAATTGGATGATTAAAGCATGATTAATTAGTTTAATTGATGTTTTGGAAATATTAGTTTAATTAATTAATTAATTATGGCAATTACACTTTAATTAAATTAATGTGATATTTGGAATATTTTGTTAATAATAAATTAGTCTTTAAATAGGATTGGGCTAATTTGCTGTATTTGGGCTTAATGGGCTTGGTTGGGCCAAGCATGTTTTTGGACAATTGGATTGGATCCAATTGGGCCTAAAACCATTTCCATAAGTCCAAATATCACTTTTGGGACTTTAAATAATTTAATTGGGCCTAATGGGCCTAAATTGATTTTTGGCATATGGTGATTCCTATTTGGGCCTTGGCATTTTGGGTTTGATCCATTATGGCCAAAGCCCATGCCTAATGAATTAATTGAAAGCCCATTGGACTTTAATTAAATTGACTTTGGATGCTAATTGGGCCTTTCAGACCCAATTGGATTGGATTTGGAATCCAAGTCTTTAAGTCACATAAATAAGTGTAATTATTTAATTGGAATTAAATATGAATTAGTATTGAATACAAATTAAATTGGATTTAAAATTGTAGTTCGATATAATTCAAGAATACGTACTTTGAGTATTTATTCTTAAACGAGTTTGACTCGCGCAAATCAAATCATTGTATGAACATTGGATTGTCATTAATTCAAAGATTAATTAATTGGATTAGATTGATTGAATAACATGTTTTGTGTGAATAATTGGATGTATTTGTATGAATAATATATATCGGATGGCTATTAGAATGGTGGGGGCAATTTTGTAAATTATTGTAATAAATTTGGAATTTATTAAATTAGACCTGCGTGTCCAGCCTATTATCTCTTTGCTCTTTGTATTTCTCTTCTCACCAATTCCCCTCAATGTAAATGAGGTTTCTTTAAGGTATTATGTAATTGGGTAGAAGTCTGTATAGTGCTAGCGGGAGAGAGGAAAGTGAGAGATTTGTTCTAGGAACAAAGTTTGTTATATATCCATCCGCATATCATTATTAATTTATTTGCGCCTTATTATGCTTTTAGAATGCATGTTTAAGGGTGTATGATGAGACCTAATTAAAGATAATAAATTGGATGCCAATTTATGCGAAAAACCCTCAATTTAATATTAAGCGTATTCCTTCCATTGAGTGGTTCTTTCTCAAGATCCAAGATTGGCTTTGATTTGTTGGCCAAAGTCAAGATCATTGTCCATCGTGGATGTGTTTGAACCACGAAGGCTTTGTTATATATCGCATGTCTTGGGCAGTTGTGACTTGTTGGCCAAAGTCAAGGTCACTTTTGTACATCGACGTGGATTACGAAGCTTTCCCACTGTCAATGGGTCGCGCTTAACCGGAATCATTAAGCTTCTTGAGCCAAAGCCAAGGCTTAGTTGATTCAGAGGAAAAGTTTAGGATATATATATTGGATATATATTTGGACTTGGAGGTCCACCTACCAGATCTAGGAATTGGATGAGATCCAATTGATCTTAGAGATCTACCTAGTTAAGTTTCATACAGCTTGTTGGCCAAAGTCAAGGTTGTGTGTTATTTAACGGGATCCTAGCCCACTAGGAAACTGGGTTTCCCGAGTACTCAACAGAGTGTTAGAGGCTCGTCGAAAAATAGTGGGAGGCCAGTATTAAATTTGCAATTTCGTTTAATACTTGCTAAATGCGCGCTTTATTTTTCATCGTTATATATTTTTATTATGTAGACTAATATTTTATTGTTTTCTTTGAACAGTTGGACTGTACCATAACTTCATTTGTAGTTGATTATATAGTTGGACAATAGTAATCATTACATTTGATTGTACCCGATATTGTTGATTAAATAGTTAGACTATTGCATTGAAGATGACTGGAAAGATTAGCGTTAGAGACATCGTTATGGGCGATAATGTCTTTAACGGTGCCAATTTTCCAGATTGGGAGATGAATCTCAATATTGTCCTGGGAGCCGAGAAGTTGCTATATGCTATAGACAGACCTCTCGGGCCTGAGCCTGGACATGAGCGGGTTGTTTATCATGAGCTTTGGAAGACTCACAGTGATGAAAACTCCACTGCTCAGTCTGTCATGCTTGCCGTAATGACTCCACAATTCGTTGTCAAAACAATGGATTGGATCCATATAACATCATGTTAAAATTGAAGAACCTTCATAGATCTAATCTTAGATCTCATAAGTATGAATTGCAAAAGAAGCTTTTTCACTCACGTATGTCAGATGGTACATCTGTCGAGCACTATGTGTTGCAGATGATTGCTGACATCGAACATCTAGGTCAGCTGGGCATAACCTTCGAGGATGAGACTTCCATAGATTTGATCTTACAATCTCTACCCGACTGATGGGGCGGGTTCATCATTAACTTTAATATGACGAACCAATAGAAGACTCTTGGAGAGTTGATGGCGATGCTGAAAGAAGCAAAGCTAGAGCTTCTAAAAGGCAAGAAGCGTGAGGCGCATCTTACTTTGACATCTTAGAAGGCCAAGGCTTGGCTGAAGGATTCTGGAGGCGTGAAGAAGAAGAAGAAAAGAAAGGGCAAGGCCAAATCATCGCAGTCTTCTGGGAAGACTAAGGATAAATTCCAAGATGTCTGCCTACAGTGTGGTAAACGGGGTCATTAGAAGCGTGACTATCGCGAGTACAAGGTACACATAAAGGAAGTGAAGGTGGGCAAGGCTCCGGCTTCAGGTATGTTTATTATTGAAATAAACATGTCTACTTCTAGTTTTAAAAATTTGATTTTTGATTCTGGATGTGGTACTCATATATGTACTAATATGCAGGATCTGCAAATTAGCAGGAGACTGGCTTCAGGAAAGATCGACCTCCGAGTTGGAAATGGGACTAGAGTCGTCGTTTTGGCCGTTGGCACCTATATTTTGGAAATGCCTTCGGGGTATGTACTTTCATTATCAGACTGTTATTATGTACCTAGTTTGACTATAAACATTATCTTTGTATCTTGTTTGACCCAATGTGGGTATACCTTTGTATTCCAGAACACTGGGTGTTTTGTTTATAAAGATGATTTTGAGATATGTACAGCTGATTCTAATAATGGTCTTTATATTTTGAATATAAATGAATCTCAAACATATAACATGACAAACAAAAAGCCCAAATTGAGTAATACAGATGAAACTTATCTGTGGCATTGTCGTATGGGAAACATTAACAAGACAAGTATATCCACACTTTCGAATAGTGGATACTTGGGCGGATTTGATCCTAATTCATATGACGTCTGTGAATCCTGATTATTAGGCAAAATGTCTAAAACGCCTTTTAGCGGTAAAGGTGTTCGTGCCACCGAACTGTTAGCCCTCGTTCATAGTGACGTATGTAGGTCCATGTCTAGCCAGGCTAGAGGTGGATATGAATACTTCGTAACCTTTACGGATTATGCATTGCGTTACAGTTATGTGTATCTTATGAGACACAAGTCGAAAAGTTTTTATAAATTCCAAGAGTTTCGACACGAAGTAGAAATATAGACAGACAAAAGTATTAAAACATTATGGTCAGACCGTGGTGGAGAATACCTGAACAATGAGTTTCTCGATTACTTGAAAGAGTATGGTATTCTTTCACAGTGGACTCCTCCCGGAACACCTCAATTGAACAGTGTGTCCGAATGGAGAAACCGAACTCTGTTGGACATGGTGAGGTCAATGATGAGTCGTATAGAACTACCAATTTCCTTCTAAGGGATACGCATTGAACAATGCAATACTTATTTTGAATAAGGTTCCGTCAAAGTCTGTGGGACAGACTCCATATGAACTATGGACAGGGAAGAAACCGGGTTTCTCATTCCTGAAGATTTGGGGATGCTGGGCATATCTTAAATGTTTGGATGGAACCAAAATAGAACCCAAATCGGATAAGTGCTATTTGTAGGTTATCCAAGGGAAACCAAAGGATATTACTTCTACAAACCACAAGAGAACAAGGTATTTGTTGCTCTCCATGCGGTTTTCCTTGAAAAGGAATTCCTAAATGCAGTGGTAAGTGGGAGGAAAGTAGTACTCGATGAAAATCGGAGTGATATTTTTCCTGGCACTGACTCCCTAATGGAACACGAACAGTTCATTAGAGATAAGACTGTACCATAATCTTCTATTACACAATAACCGCGTAGATCAGAGAGAGTCAGAAAATAACTGAGAGGTATGGGTTTCTGATCTCACCTCATGTAGATATTAATCTTATTGACGATAATGAGCCGGCTACGTATGAGGAAGCGATACAAGGTATCGACTCCACTTTATGGCAAGATGCCATGAAGTCCGAAATAGATTCCATGTATACCAACCAAGTTTGGGCACTGGTTGATGCACTAGAAGGTGTTAAGCCGATTGGTTCTAAATAGGTCTTCAAGAAGAAGACGGACATGGATGGCACCATATAAACGTATAAAGCTATGCTTGTAGTGAAAGGGTATCGTCAACGACATAGTGTCGATTACGATGAAACTTTTTCACTTGTTGCCATGATTAAATCCATTCGGATAATGCTTGCTATTGCTGCATATTTCGATTATGAAATATGGCAGATGGACGTCAAAACCTCTTTCCTTAACGGAAAGCTTATAAAGGATGTTTATATGCAACAGCCTGACGGTTTTATCATGCCAAATTATGCAAACAAGGTTTGCAAGTTAAATCGATCCATTTATGGATTGAAGCAAACATCGCGTTCTTGAAACCAATGTTTTGATGAGATCATAAAAGAATATGATTTCATTCAAAGCGAAGATGATTCTTATGTATATAAGAAGGTCAGTGGGAGCTCACTAACATTCATTGTCCTTGATATACAAAGGCTCATTAAAAAGTGTAATTATTTAATTTGGAATTAAATAAAGAATTAGTATTGAATACAAATTAAATTGGATTTAATGTTGTAGTTTAATATAATTCGAGAATTCGTGCTTTGAGTACTATTCTTAAAACGAGTTTGACTCGCGCAAATCAAATCGTTGTTTGAACATTGGATGGTTAATAATTTCAGATTAATTAATTGGATTAGATTGATTGATAACAAGCTTTGTGTTAATACATGGATGTGATGTATGAATAATGTATATCGGATGGATATTACATGGGTGAGGGTAATTTTGGAAATTGTTGTAATAAATTTAGAATTTATTAAATTGGACCTGCGTGTCCAGCCTATTACCTCTTGACTCTTTGTATTTCTCTTCTCACCTATTCCCCTCAATGTAAATGAGGTTTCTTTAGAAGTGTTATGTAATTGGGTAGAAATAAGATTTGTGCTAGCGGGAGAGAGGAAAAGGAGAGATTTGTTCTAGGAACAAAGTGTTTTAAATATCCATCCGCATATCATTATTAATTTATTTACGCGTCTTATTATGCTTTTAGAATGCATGCTTAAGGGTGTATGATGAGACCTTAACAAAGATAATTAATTGGTTGCCAATTACGCAAAAAAAACCCTCAACATATATTAAGTGTTTTTCCTTCCATTGAATGATTTATTCTCAAGATCCAAGATTGGCACTGGTTTGTTGGCCAAAGTCAAGACCTTTGTCCATCGCGGATGTGTTTGAATCATGAAGGCTTTGTTCCATATCGCATGTCTTGCCAAGTTGTGATTTTTTGGCCAAAGTCAAGATCACTTATTGTACATCAACATCGATTATAAAGCTTTCCAAGGTCAATGGGTCCCGCTTAACTGGAATCATTAAGTTTGTTGTGCCAAAGACAAGGCTTAGTTGATTCAAAGGAAAAAGGTTAGGCAATATATTGGATATATTGGCATTTATTAGATATATGTTTCGAACTTCGATGTCCACCTACTGGATCTAGGAATTGGATGAGATCCAATTGATCTTAAAGATCTACCTATTTAAATATCATACAGCTTGTTGGCCAAAGTCAAGGTTGTGTGTTATTTAATGGGATCCTAGCCCAATATGAAACAAGGTTTCCCGAGTCTCAACAGAGGGTTAGAGGCTCGCCGAAAAATAGTATGAGGCAAGTATTAAATTTGCAATTTCGTTTAGATACTTGCCAATACGCGCTCATTTCATTTTTCGTCATAAATTAAATAAAATTTATTAGTTGGACTAATATTTAATCGTTGTTTTAATTAACAGTTGGACTGTATTCAAACTACTTCAAATTATAGTTGATTATATAATTGGATTATAGTAATCAATATATTTGAATTTAACCAAACAAAATATAATTGATTATATAGTTAGATTATAGTAATCATTATAATCAATAGTACCTGAAATCGTTGATTGGATAGTTGGACTATAGCAATCAAGATAATTGAAAGATTAGCATTTAAAAATAACGTGGGTAAAAATATTTTTAACGGCTTTAATTTTCAAATTTGGAATAGAACCTCAGGATAGTCCTGGGAACTAAGAAGTTACTCTATTTGATAGAAAAACCTCTTGGGCCTAAGCCCGGAGTTGAGCAAATAGTAGAACATGATCTTTGGAAGATTCATGTAATGATAACTTTAGTTCTCAATCCATTATACTTGTTGCAATGACACTTTAATTCCATTGTCAGAATTAAGGATTAGATCCTTGTAACATGATGATGAAATTAAAGATCTTCATAGATTTATTATTAGAATTACAAATTGCATAAGAAGCTCTTTCGCTCGTGTATGTCAGAGGGTACATCTGTCGAGCACTAGGTGTCGTAGATGATTGCTGACATCGATCAGCAATGTTAGCTGGGCAAAACTACGTGGCTGAGACTACCAAAGATTTGATCTTATAGTCTCTACCCGAAAGTTGGGGTAGATTCATTATGAACCAAGAGTAAACTCTTGGAAAGTTGATGGCTATACTCTAGGAGACAAAGCCATAGCTTCTAAAAGGGCAAAGGCAAAATCATCACAGCCTTCTGGGAAGACAAAGGACATATCCCAAGATGTCTGCCTAAACTGTGGCAAACGGGGTCACTGGAAGCGTGACTACCGTATGGACAAGGTAGACATGAAGGAAATGAAGGCGGGGCAAGGCTCCGGCTTCAAGTATGTTTGTCATAAACGTGTTCACTATTAGTTTCAAAATTGGATTTTGATACTAGATGTGGTACATAAAATATGTACTGATGTGCGGAATCTGCTTATTAGCAGGATACTGACTTCAGTCGAGATTTATCTGTGAATCAGAAATGGGATGAGAGTCGCTGTTTTAACCGTAGAAACCTAAGTTTAAGAACTACCCATTGGGTGTGTACTTAAATTAGGAAACTATTAAAATATAACTAGTTTGACAAGAAATATTCTCTCTATATTAGAGTATAACTCGTTGCGAGTATACCTTTATATTCTAGAACACTAAAGTGTTTCATTTTATAAAGATGATATTGAGATAAGCACATTAGATGTGAATAAAAGTATTTATATTTTGAATATAAATGAATCTCAAATGTATAACATGACAAACAAATAGCTCAAACTGATTTGATCAGATGAGACTTATTTGTGGCATAGTTGTCTGGGACACATTAAACAAGACTCGTATATCCACACTTTTGAAGAGTGGATACTAGGACGGATTTGATTCTATTCAAATGATGTCTACGAATCTAGTTTATTGGGCAAAATGCCTAAAACACCTTTTACTTGGTAAAAGTGAAAAATGCCATCGATCTGTTAGCCATTGTTCATAGTGACAGAAGTGGGCCCATATCTAGCTAAGCTAGAGGTGGATATGAATACTTCGCAACCTTTACGGATGTGGCATCGCGTTATGGTTATGTGTTTCTTTTGAAACACGAATCGGAAAATTTGATAATTCAAAGAGTTTCGACACGAAGTTGACAGACAGATCGGCTAAAGTATTAAAATATCATGATTAGACCATGATGGAAAATACTTAAGCAATAAGTTTCTTAATTACATGAAAGAGTATAGTATTCTTTCACAGTGGACTCCTCCCGGAACACCTCAATTGAGCGGTTGTCCGAACAGATAAACCGAATTTTATTGGACATGATAAGGTTAATCATGAGTCGCTCTGAGCTACCATTTTCCTTCTAAGGATACGCATAAACAGTGCAATACTTATTTTGAATAAGGTTCCATGAAAATCTGTTTGACAGACATCATATTAGATATGAACAGGAAAGAAACTGGGTTTTCTCATCCTGAAGATTTATGAATGCTAGGCATATTTTGGATGATACCAAACTGGAACCCAAATCGGATAAGTGCCTAATTGTAGGTTATTCTAAAGATAACCAAAGTATAGTACTTATACAACTCACAAGAGAACAATTTAATTGTTGCTCACCATGCGATTTTCCTAAGAGGAATACCTATATGCAGTGGTAAGTGGGAGAAAAGTAAAACTCGATGAAAATTGGAGTAATATTGTTCCTGGCACCGATTCCTTAATGGAACACAAATAGTTCATCAGGGATGAAACTGTACCACAATCTTCGAATACACAAGAACCGCGTAAGTCGGAGAGAGTCATAAAACAACCTGGGAGGTATGGGTTTCTGATCTCACCTCATAAAGATGTCAATCTTATTGAGGAAGACAAAGTGACTACGTATGAGGAAGTGATACAAGGTATTGACTCCCTATCATGGCAAAGTGTCATGAATTCCGAAATGGATTCCATGTATACCAACCAAGTTTGGACACTGGTTGTTGTACCAGAAGGCATTGGCCTATTGGTACTATATAAGTCTTCAAGGAAGACATACATGGATTGCAACATACCATATACTAAGCTAGGCTTATAGCGAAAAGGTATCGTTATCAACATTGTGTCGATTACGATGAAACCTTTTACTTGTTGACATGATTAAATCCATTTGAATAATGCTTTCTAATGATGCATGTTGCATTTATGAAATATGGCAGCTGAATGTCAAAATCACTTTCCTTAAACGGAAAACTTTTGGAGGATGTTTACAACATCCTGACGGTTTTTCATACCAAAACGAGCAAACAAGGTTTGCAAGTTAATTCGATCCATTGATGGATTGAAGCAAGCATTGAGTTCTTGGAACCATAGTTTTGATGTAATCATAATGGTATATGATTTAATTCAAAATGATAATAATTCTTGTGTATATAAGGAAGTTAGTGGGAGCGCATTGAAAGTGATTGTCCTACATAATGATGATATATCATTTGTTGGAAATGATATTCCCATAATACAATCGGTGAAAGCTTGGTTTTCATCAAAAATTCTACGTAGAATTCATAGGAGAGACATCCTTTATTCTAGGAATAAAGATCTACTGGGATAGATCTAAAAGTTGTTGGCACTCTCCGAGAACTCGTACATTGAAAGAAATGTACGCGACCTGCTGTCTCATATTCTTTGTGCATATGGAGTCACAATCAGGCCAATCCAAGTGATAGTCACTGGATTGATGATTAAGAACATCCTTAAGTATCTTAGAGGAACTAAGGATGCTTTCTTAAACTATGGAGGAGGGGAACTTGAAGTGACTGGGTCCACTGCTGCAAGTTTCCAAACCGACAATACGACTATAAGTCGTAATAAAGGTACTTTAGAGTTTGAATAACGGAACAGTGAGCTGGAAATCTTCCAAGCAAGATACTGTTACCGAATAAACAACATAAGCGGAATATTGTTGCAGCTGATGCAGCAATAGAAGCCATTTGGATCTTAAAAATCCTAATTAGATTAGGAGTAGTTCTGTTAGCAGCTGAGCTAGTCTACAGCACAGACTAAAGAATTAATGGTCTCATCAACGATCCAAGTATATACTTCAACTATTCATCTGATTCATTTGGATCATACATCGTGGCGATGTGATGATCGAATAAATCGCATCAGATGATAACTTTGCAAATCCACTGAGGAAAGCATTTTTCTCAGTAGAAGTTTGAGCGAACGGTACATAGTTCAAGTGAAGGACACTTGAGTGATTGGCTATAGGCCAAGTGGGAGATTTTTGGAGAATTATGACCCATAGCATCACTGTTTGTACATAACATGGTGTTGTTGTACAAATTAACTATGTGACAAAAGAAATTGCTCTTTTATCATTTGTAATTAGATTACCGGGATATATAATTGATAAAAGTCCATATGATTAGTTCCAGATTGATAAGATATGAGACAGTATCAATCCATAAAGGTTTAATCATTAAAACATCCCTAGTCGGAGTATTATCGAGATTGGACATCGATAATGCATAATAGACTAATATTGCACTTGTGCGCGTTGTGGGAGCATAACGGCATAGTTCTCATATATTTGGGTATTGGATAGTCATGCAAGTGTAATAGGAGATTGTGTTTACCGATGGTATGGAAGCAGCTTCGCTCTGGATAGACCCCTCAGAATTCCATTGGTAGTATGACTATTTGTCTATGGAAATCTGAATCATGGTAGGTGTATTTGGTCTTAACCTTAGACTTGCACCGCTACTACTTGCGACAATCAATATACTTTTGTTTTGGTCGTCCAGGGCTTTAACCGGCTCTGTGTACGCCTCTTCTGGGTATATTGAGAATCGTAGTGTATTGGGTGTGATGTCAAGATGGAAGTATCACTCAAGTCATATTGGAGATGATGATCACGTAGGATACGGAACTGGTGCTCTTATATGCTGCAGCTATCGGGATAATATTATTAGGTCATGCTTATCCGATTATAGAGACTAGTTACCAGAGATCTGATATGTGCTTCGTACGGGGCAGACACAATTCCGGCCACAGGCCTAGCACGTGACATACGATACTGGATCGCAATACGCAATACTGTGTATACTATGCCTGATATATATTACATATTCCTTTAAGAATATTTCTGGAGAATTGGGTAGGCACGGTGCTTTGCTAGAAGCCAACCATGTCTTGTAAATCGGTAAAAATGTAGAACTAGGTACGTACGTGTTCGGATAGTCCGACAATCGGAATTACTGCCAACATATTCGGGGATCTCATGGGTCACTTCCTGAAGATTCACCGATGACGTATGACTCGCACATAATTAATCTGGGATTAATTAGTAGAGAGAGAAAATTAATATGGGATTAATTACATAGATATTTTATCTGGGATAAAATACTATTTAAAGAGAGAGAATGATTAATTTTGAATTAATCGATAAAATAATATATTCGATATATTATATGAAATTAGATTTCGACGCGGAATTAAAATTGGATTTTAATTCGGGCGAACGAGTTAATTTAGAATTAATTCGCTAGCAACGTGAATAGTAATTTTGCTAGGCATAATTATTTAATTAAATTTGATTTAATTACGTCGCATCGGAAAATTTGTTAATTCAGAATTAGCGAACCAGAGCCCGGGAGTGTTTGTGGGCCCACTCGCATTTTGAATCAAGTGGGGCCCACAAGTCACATCATGCGTCACATCACTAGTCAACTTTATCACTTTAATGTGATGGAAGTTTTTGGTTGATGGTTGAGTGCAAAACACTCAAGTGTGATGTTTTGAATGACTAATACCATTTATTTTAATTTTGGTATATCATTTGAATTGATTTTAGAAATCAACACACACAACCAACTTCATCTTCTCCCTCTCTCTCTCTCACCATTCGGCCAAGGGCCAAATTTTTTTCTCTTTCTCCTTCAATGCCAAGAGCAACAAGGTGAAGAAAAGGAGAATTTTGTTGCAATTTTCTCCAATGCTAGCACATAAATGGTCATTCAAAGGTGATAGGGAAACAAACCCTTGAGCATGGAATCCATTCACAAAACTTGGAGCTTGAAGATCATTTCCGTGGAGGTTGACCAAACCAACAAGAAGCACAAATTAGACATTGCCGAGAGCTTCAAGGAATGAGGAAAAGTTTTGTGTTCTTCGCATCGCAAATCTGTTCATTGTAAGTATGATTCTGCCATACTTCTTTATAGTATTCACATATTTTCATTGCTTGAATGATCTTAGGACTATAGTAGAAACCCAATAGCTAATACTTGTGACAATCAGTACGCTTTGGTTTTGGACGTCCGGAGCTTTAACAGGTTATGTGTAAACCTCTTCTAGGTATACTGAGAATCGTAGTGTATTGGGTGTGATGTCAAGACGGAAGTATCACTTCAGTCATATGGAGATGATGATCACGCAGGGATACAGAAATAGTAATCTTAAATGATACAGCTATTGGGATGGTATGACTAGGTCATGATTATCCGATTATAGTGACTAGTTGCTAGTGATCCGATATATATTTCATACGGGGCAGACACAATTCCAGCCATAGGCCTATAATGTGACATCTGATACTAGATCGTATTACGTAATACATTATATACTACGCCTGATATAGATTATATATTCCTCATTGAATATTTCTGGAGACTTGGGTAGGCACGGTGCTTTGCTAGAAGCCAACCATGTCTTGTAAATCAGTGAGAACGTGGTACACGATACGCATATATCATATAGTCCGACAACCGGATTTACTGCCAACATATCCAGGGATTTCTTGGGTAGTTCCCAAAGATTCACCGATGATATTTGACTCGAACAGAATTAGTCTGGGATTAATTAAGAGAGAGAAATTAATCTATGATTAATTGCGGCAAGAATTTATCTGGGATAAAAGTCGAATAGAAGAGAGAACGCGATTAATTTGGAATTAATAAATTAAATAATATATTGGATATATTAATCGAAATCGGATTTCAATGCGGAATCAAAATTGGATTTTAATTCGGGCAAACGAATTATTTTGGAATTAATTCTCAAGCGACTTCCGTAATAATTTTGCTAGGCATTATTATTTAATTAAATTGGATTTAATTACGTCGTGACGGAAAATTCATTTAATCAGATTAAACGAACCCGAGCCCGAAGTGTGTTGAGCAAGCCAACTTGAATTTTGAATTTAAGTGGTGGGGCCCACTATCTTACATCAATTGTCAACATGAGTGATGGAAGTTGTTGGGAACATTTAATGCTTTTTTCCCTCCAACACACTTTGCTTTGCTTTTGGAAAAGCATATACACAATTTCTGAAAGTCAACTTGTGTATTAGTTTTAGAAAGTAAAATATCAAAACAACTTCTTCTCTCTCTTTCTCCCTTTGACGTGAACTACATCTCCATCTCCTTTGATTTTTTCTTCAAAAATCAAGCAAACTAGCACTTAAAGAGTCTTGTGAGGTGATTGGGAAACTCACCCTTGGGTTGGATTCATTCAACAAAGCTTGGACCTTCTTTAACATACAAAGTTTTTAAAATCGCACATCCGTTCAATGTAAGTTTTTTCCGCAAACTCACTTGATCATTCACACACAATATCATGACTTAGAGACCTTGGGAATGTCTAGGACACTAACAACATAGAGGCAGCACATGAATTGGGTCGAGTCTTATCTGAAAGGAATATGTATTTGGTATATGACGGTGGCAATCTTGGACTAATGGGGATCGTTTCAAAGGTCGTACAGGAATGAGGCAGTCAAGTCTTGGGAATCATCCCAAAACCTTTGGTAGAGGTGAATCTTATTGGACCATCAAACGGAGAGGAACTGATCGTACCAAGTATGTCTGAACGACTGGTGGAAATGATTAACCGTGCTGATGCTTTTACTGCTTTGCCAGGAGGGTTGGGCACGTTGGAGGAGATTTTTACAGTGCTATCTTGGGCGAACTTGAACATACACCAGAAACCTGATTGGACTATTTAACGCTGATGGATTTTATGATTTTCTTTGTGTATTTCTTGATGATGACCGGAGAAATGGGTTCGTGTCAAAACCTTTAAAAGAACTCCGCTTCACTGCCAGAACTGCCCCAGATTTAATTGACCAAATCTTAGCCTATGAACCACAAATTGACCCTATCCTTTCCAAGATAAACTAGTCCGATAATGATCGTGGTAAAAAGCGTCGGATTAATCTGGATCTTAACCTTTAATTTCCATTTTAGATGTAGAATTTCAACTAACTAGGTATTATCTTCTAAACTCATCTTCTACTTTTTAAGACATTGGGGATAATGTCTCATTTAGGTTTAGAGGTGGGGAATAGTTGTAGTATTTTATTTTTTTTTTTTTTTAGTCCAAAATTTTCAAAAAATTCAAAAAATTTCAAAAATTTTACAAAAAATCAAAAAAAATAATTTTGTTTTTTTGTTTTTAATTCGATTAATCGGGTGAAATTGGTGTGAGATAGCTGTGTAAGGAATTCCCACTCCTGATACGTATCTCGACCTATTTCGAAATAAGTTAATTTTTGTTTATTTCCTTTTGAATTATTTAATTTGTGAATTCTCCATAAAGCTGATTAAAATGGATCTTCATATGCTCAGTTGACAGGTATTATCAACTTGCATGGTAACATACGGACATGAGTTGTAATTGAAAAGTTTGTAATATTCAGTGATCTAGTTTATTGAAGGAAGCATTTAAAAAAAACGATGGGATTAAAAAAACGTCCGAGATACAAGTAATTAAGTTTGTAGGGGTGTTTTAACACCCAATGCCCTAAAACCAGCTGGTTTGGGAGTCACTGGCCCAAAGCTCGCTACATGGATTGAAGATGTTGTAAAAATATATTGTTAGTGTCCTAGACATGCCAAGGATCTTCTAAGCGTGATTTATTGTGTGAAAAATCAAAGACAAGTTGAGGAAAAACTCACCTTGATCGGTTTTAGGATTTCAAAACTTTTCATGGATGTGTAGAAGCTCCAAGCATTCTTTAATGTTCCAAACTCATGGGTGAGTTTCCCTATCACCTTCACTTGACTCCTTATGTGCTAGCAAGAACAAAAATGAAAGAAAATTTTTCTTCAAATAGAGCAAGGTGTTCAGCCATGGGAGAGGAGAAGAGAGATGAAGTTTTGTATTTTTTTTCCACAAAACAATTACCAAATTCTTTTTCCAAAAAATGTATATACTTTTCAAAAAAGCAAAAGTCAATGTGTGTTGTATAAGTTAGCTTTAAAAGCTCCCAACCACTTCCATCACACAAGTCACTTGTTCATGTAAGTTGGTGGGTCCCACACTTAAATTTAAAATTCAAGTAGGGTGGCTCAACACACTTCGGGCTCGGTTTCATTTAATCCGATTAAACAAATTTTCCGTCGAAACGTAATTAAATCCAATTTAATTAAATAATAATGTCTCGAAAAATTATTACGGAATTCGCTTACGAATTAATTCCAAATTAATTCATTCACTTAAATTAAAATCCAATTTAATTCTGAATTAAAATCCAATTTCAATTAATATATCCAATATGTTATTTTAGCACAAATAAATAAATTAAATAGAAAAATCCAATTTAACTATTAAATTTATTTTACCGATTAATTCCAAATTAATCGTGTTCTCTTTTTTTTTCGAATTAATCCCATATTAATTCTTGACGCAATTAATCCCAGATTATTTTTCTCTCTGTTAATTAATCCTAGATTAATTCTTGCCGTAATTAATCCTAGATTAATTTTCTCTCTCATAATTAATCCCAGATTAACTTTGTTCGTCATTGGAGAATCTTTGGGAAGCGACCCAAGAGATCCCTGGATATGTTGGCAGTAAATTCGGTTGTCAGACTATCCGAACACGTGCGTACCCGGTACCACGTTCTTACCGATTTACAAGACATGATTGGCTTCTAGCAAAGCATCGTGCCTACCCAATTCTCCAGAAATATTCAACGAAGAATATACAATCTTTATCAAGCGTAGTATACAGTGTATTACGTATTACGATCCAGTATAGGATGTCACATGCTAGGCCTGGGTTGGAATTGTGTATGCCCTGTACGAAGCATATATCGGATCACTAGCAACTAGTCTCTTTGATCGGAAAGTCATGACCCAGTCATACTTTCTCGATGGCTGCAGCACTTTAGAGTACCAATTATGTATCATGTGTGATCATCATCTCCATATGACTGAAGTTATACTTCCATCTTGACATCACACCCAATACACTATGATTCTCAGTAAACCCAGAAGAGGCGTACACAGAACCTGTTAAAGCCTCGGACGACCAAAACCAAAGCGTACGGATTGTCACAAGTATTAGCGATGCAAGTCTCAGGTTAAGACCAAATACACCTACCCTGATTCGGATTCCCATAAACACATAGTCATACTACAAATGGGATTCTGAGGGGTCTATCCAAAGCGAAGCTGTTCCTGGTCCAACGGTTAAACAGAACCTCCTATCACACTTGCATAAGTATCCAATACTTAAATATATGATAACTATGCCGTTACGCTTCCATAACGTGCATAAGTGTAATACTAGTCTATTCCACATTATCGATGTCCAGTCTCGATAATACTATGACTATGGATATTTAATGATTAAACCTTTCATTGATTAATATTGTCTCATATCTTATTAATCTGGTACTAATCATATGGACTTTTATCATTTATATATCCAAGTAATCCAATTACAAATGATAAAAGAGAAATTTCCTTTGTCACATAGTTAATTTGTACAAAGAACACCATGTCTTTTAAAAATAATGATGCTATATGTCAGAATTGTCCAACAATCTCCCACTTGGCCTATAGCCAATCACTCAAGTGTCCAACACCTTAACTATGTACGGGTCGCTCATGCTTATGCTGAGATGTCGCTTTCGCCAAGGGATATGCAAGGTTATCATCGAAAATGATCTTTTCGATTTGACATCGCCACGATGTATGATCTGTCGAATCAGATGAAACCATCGAAGTACATACTTGGATCATTGATGAGACCATAATTCTTTAGCGTGTGTTGTAGCCTAGCTCAGCTGCTAACAGAACTACTCATAATCTAATTAGGAATTTTTATAGATCCAGAATGCTTCTTTTGCTACCTCAGCCGCAACAATATATTCTGCTTTTGTTGTTGAATCGGCAATTGTATCTTGCTTGGAAGATTTCCAGCTCACTGTTCCGTTGTTCAAACAAAATATGTACCTTTATTGCGACTTACAATCATCTTATCAGTTTTCAAACTTGCAACGGTTATCCTAGTCACCTCAAGTTCTCTATCTCCATAAATTAAGAAAGCATCCTTAGTTCGTCTAAGATACTAAAGGATGTTCTTAACATCAATCCAGTGACTATCACCTGCATCGGCCTGATAGTGACTGCAGATGCTCAAAACATGTGAGACACCAGGTCGCGTACATGTCTTTCAATGTACGAGTTCTCGGAGAGTGCCAACAACTTTTAGATATATCCAGTAGATCCTTATTCCTAGAATAAAGGTTCCTCTCCCAAGAATTTCATGGAGAATTTTAATGAAAGCCAAGCTTTCATCGATTTTAATATGGGAATGTAATTGCTAAGAAGCAATACATCATCAATTTATAGGACAATCATTGTCACTGCGCTCCCACTAACCTTCTTATATACACAAGAATCATCTTCGTTTTGAATGAAACCATATACCATTATGATCTCATCAAAATATTGGTTCCAAGAACGCAATGCTTGCTTCAATCCATTAATAGATCGATTTAACTTGCAAACCTTGTTTGCATGTTTTGGTATGACAAAATCATCAGGATGTTATAAACATCCTCCAAAAGGTTTCCGTTAAGGAAAGCGGTTTTGACATCCAGCTGCCATATTTCATAAACGAAATAAGCAGCATTAGCAAGCATTATACGAATGGATTTAATCATGGCAACGGGTAAAAGGTTTCATCGTAATCTACACCATGTTAATGATGATACCATTTCCCTACAACCCTAGCTTTGTACATTTGCATGTTGCCATCCATGTCTGTCTTCACCATGAAGACCCATTTGCTACCAACAAACACTATGCCTTCTGGTACTTCAACCAGTGTCCAACATGGAATCCATTTTGGACTTTATGGCACCTTAGAGAAGTCGATACCTTGTATCACTTCCTCATACTTAGCCAGTTCATATTCCTTAATAAGATTAATATCTTCATGAGGTAAGATCATATACCCATGCCTCTTAGGTCATTTTCTGACTCTCTCCGACCTACGCAGTTCTTGTGTATTAGAAGATTGTGGAATAGTCTCATCCATGATGAACTATTCATGTTCCGTGAGGGGATCGGTGCCAGGAACAATATCACTCTAATTTTCATCGAGTTCTACTTTCTTCCCACTTACCACTGCATTTAGGAATTCCTTTAAGGAAATCTGCATGGAGAGCAACAAATACCTTGTTCTCTTGTGGGTTGTGGAAATTGGTTTCCCTAGGATAACCAATTACAAATAGGCACTTATCCGATTTGGGTTTTAGTTTGGTACCATCCAAAAGTTCAATTATATGCCCAGCATACCCAAATCTTCAAGAATGAGAAACCCAGTTTCTTTCCTGTCTATATTTTATATTGAGTCTATCCAACAGACTTTGTCGGAACCTTATTCAAAATAAGTATTGCACTGTTCAATGCGTATCCCTTGAAGGAAATTGGTAGCTCAGTGCGACTTATCATCAACCTTACCATGTCCAACGAAGTTCGGTTTCTCCGTTCGAAACACCACTCAATTGAGGTGTTCCGGGAGGAGTCCACTATGAAAGAATACCATACTTTTTCAAGTAATCGAGAAACTTATTGCTTAAGTATTTTCCACCACGGTCCAACCGTAATGTTTTAATACTTTTGCCAGTCTGTTTTTCTACTTCGTGTCGAAACTCTTTGAATTTATCAAATGTTTCCAACTTGTGTTTCATAAGACACGCATAACCATAATGCGATGCAACATTCATACAGGTTACGAAGTATTGATATCCATCTCTAGCCTGGCTAGACATGGGCCCACATACGTCACCATGAACGAGGGCTAACAGCTCGGTGGCACGTACACCCTTACCGCTAAAAGGTGTTTTAGGCATTTTGCCTAATAAATAAAATTCGCAGACGTCATTTGAATTGGAATCAAATACGTCCAAGTATCCACTCTTCGAAAGTGTGGATATACGAGTCTTGTTAATGTGTCCCTGACAACAATGCCATTAATAAGTCTCATCTTATTTACTTAGTTTGAGCCTTTTGTTTGTCATGTTATATGTTTGAGATTCATTTATATTCGAAATATGAATAATGTTATTAACATCCAATTTGTATATCTCAATATCAACATTATAAACAAAACACCCAGTCTTCTGGAACATAAAGGTTTACCCGCAACGGGTTAAATTAGATATAAAGATAATGTTTCTAGTCAAACTAGATAAATTTTAACAGTTTCCTTATTTAAGTACATGCCAAAAGGGCAGTTCCAAAACTTAGGTTCCCGCAGCCAAAACAATGACTCTCGTCCCGTTTCTGACTCGCAGGTCGATCTCATCTGAAGCTAGTCTCCTGCTAATCAGCAGATCCTGCACATCATTACATATATATATACCACACCCAGTATCAAATCCAATTTTAAAACTAGCAGTGGACATGTTTATAACAAACATACCTGAAGTCAGAGCCTTGTCCGTCTTCACATCCTTCATGTCTGCCTTGTCCATAGGGCAGTCACGCTTCCAGTGACGTCGTTTGCCACAATTTAGGCAGACGTGTTGGGATATGTCATTTGTCTTCCCAGAAGACTGTGATGATTTTGCCTTTGTCCTTTTTCTTCACACCCCCAGAAGCCTACGACCAAGCCTTGGCCTTCTAGGATGTCGAAGGAAGATACGTATTGCGCTTCTTGCCCTTTTGGAAGCTCTGGCTTTGCCTCCTTGAGCATAGCCATTAACTCTCCAAGAGTTTTCTATTGGTTCATGATGAACCCGCCCCAGCATTCGGTCAGAGACTATAAGATCAAATCTATGGAAGTCTCCGCCTCGTAGGTAATGCCCAGCTAACCTAGTTGTTCAATGTCAGTAATCATATGTGACACCTACTGCACGACATATGTACCCTATGACATACGCGAGCGAAAGAGCTTCTTTTGAAATTCGTTCTTCCAAGATCTAAGGTTAGATCTATGAAGATCCTTTAATTTCAACATAATGGTATAAGAATCTAATCCTTAATTCTGACGACGAAATTAAGGAGTCATTACGGCAAGCATAAAAGATTTAGCACTAAGTTTATCATCACGATGAGTCTTCCTAAGCTCATGCTCTACTATTTGCTCAACTCTAGGCTCATGGCTCGAGAGGATTTTCTATCCAATAGAGTAACTTCTTAGCTCCCAGGACTATCCTGAGATTCATTTCCTAATCTGGAAAATTTACGCCGTTAAAGACATTTTCACCCAGGATTATGTCCTTTAACGCTAATCTTTCTAGCCATCTCGATTGTAACAGTCCAACTATCCAATCAACGATGTTGGGTACACTCAAAATGTAATGATTACTATAGTCCAACTATATAACCAACTACAGTTGGAGTAGTGTGTTGTACATTCTAACTGTTCAAAGAAAGAAATATTAAATATTAGTCCAACTAATATATTTATAACAATGATAAATAAAAATAAAAGAGCGCGTATTGGCAAGTATTTAAACGAAATTGCAAATTTAATACTAGTCTCCCACTTTTCGGCGAGCCTCTAACCCTCTGTGGAGTACTCGAGAAACCTAGTTTCCTAATGGGCTAGGATCCCGTTAAATAACACACAACCTTGACTTTGGCCAACAAGTTGTATGAAACTTAACTAGGTAGATCTCTAACATCAATTGGATCCCATCCAATTCCTAGATCCAGTAGGTGGACCACCAAGTCCGAAACATATATCCAATATATGTAAATATATCCAATATATTTCCTAACATATTTCCTATGAATCAACTAAGTCTTGGCTTTGGCTCAACAAGCTTAATGATTCTAGTTAAGCGGGACCAATTGACAGTAGGAAAGCTTCGTAATCCATGTGGATGAACTAGAAGTGACCTTGAATTTGGCCAACAAATCACAACCGCCCAAGACATGCGATATAGAACAAAGCTTTCGTGGTTCAAACACATCCACGATGGACATTGATCTTGACTTTTGCCAACAAACCATTGCCAATCTTGGATCTTGAGAGAGAACCACTCAATGGAATGAAAAACGCTTAATATTTGATGAGGGTTTTTTCGCGTAATTGGAAACCAATTTATTATCTTTGATTATGTCTCATCATACACCCTTAAATATGCATTCTAAAAGCATAATAAGGCACAATTTATTCCTAGAACAATCTCTCCATTTCCTCTCTCCCGCTAGCATTATTCTCACTTCTACCCAATTACATAATACATTAAAGAAACCTCATTTACATTGGGGGAATCGGTGAGAAGAGAAATACAATGAGAAAATAGATAATAGGTTAGACACGCAGGTCCAATTTAATAAATTCTAAATTTATTACAACAATTTCAAAAATTTGGCCTCACCCTTCTAATATCCATCCAATATACATTATTCATACAATACATCCATATATTCACACATAGCATGTTATTCAACCAATCTAATGCAATTAATTAATCTTTGAATTAATGACCATCCAATGTTCAAACAACGATTTGATTTGCGCGAGTCCAACTCGTTTAAGAATAAATACTCAAAATATGTATTCTTGAATTATATCGAACTACAATTTTAAATCCAATTTAAATTGTATCCAATACTAATTCTTATTTAATTCCAAATTAAATAATTACACTTTTAATAGTGCCTTTTAGACTTGGATTCCAAATCCAATCTTAATGGGTCTCAAAGGCCCAATTAGTATCCAATATTATTCAATTAAAGTCCAATGGGCTTTTAATTAATTCTTTAGGCATGGGCTTTGGCCATTATGGATCAAACCCAAGATGCCAAGGCCCAATTAGGAATCACCATTTGCCCAAAATCAATTTTGGCCCATTGGACCCAATTAAATTATTAAAGGCCCAATTGTCATATTTGCACTTTATGGAAATGGTTTTAGGACCAATTGGATCCAACCCAATTATCCAAAACCAAACTTGGCACAACCAAGCCCATTAAGCCCAATTACAACAATTAAATTAATACATTTTTCCAAATTACATATTAATTCAATTCAAGTGTAATTAACATAATTAATCAACTAATTTAATGTTTCCAAAACACTAATTCATCCAATTAATCATGCTCATTAATTCCAATTCATGTCCAACACAAATTGAAGCAAAACAATTCATTCTAACATGCTTAGGCTCACAGGTTTGATAAGAAATTATCATGCAATTTGATTTCAATCCAATTAAATCAACATCTAACATACATTTCATGCCAACAACACATCCAATTGTCAAATTTTCAAAAAATCACCATGAGCAAAACTTATGGTATATTCGGCCATGTCAAAGGATTTGGGGATTTTTGATCTAATCAATTTTTCAAAAATCCATCAATGCATAAATCCAATTCAACATCATATAAACATAAGCACATAACAAATTTAGGCAAATCATGCTCCAAACACAAAATCCCCAAATTAAAGTCATGAATCCTAGATTTTCAAATCAAACTTAGGATGGCTCTGATACCATTGTAGGTGTCCTAGACATGCCAAGGATCTTATAAGCGTGATTTGTTGTGTGAAAAATCAAAGACAAGTTGCGGAAAAACTCACCTTGATCGGTTTTAGGATTTCAAAACTTTTCATGGATGTGTTGAAGCTCCAAGCATTCTTTGATGTTCCAAACTCATGGGTGAGTTTCCCTATCACCTTCACTTGACTCCTTATGTGCTAGCAAGAATAAAAATGAAAGATAAATTTTCTTCCAAGAGAGCAAGATGTTCGACCATGGGAGAGGAGAATAGAGATGATGTTTTGTGTTTTGTTTTTCCAAAAAACAATTACCAAATTCTTTTTCCAAAATGTGTATATATTTTTCAAAAAAGCAAAAGTCAAAGTGTGTTGTATAAGTTAGCTTTAAAAGCTCCCAACCACTTCCATCACACAAGTGACTTGTTGATGTAAGTTGGTGGGTCCCACACATAAATTTAAAATTCAAGTTGGGTGGCTCAACACAATTCGGGTTCGATTCATTTAATCTGATTAAACAAATTTTCCAATGCAATGTAATTAAATCCAATTTAATTAAATAATAATGCCTCGCAAAATTATTACGAAATTCGCTTACGAATTAATTCCAAATTAATTCATTCGCTTGAATTAAAATCCAATTTAATTCCGCATTGAAATCCAATTTCAATTAATATATCCAATATATTATTTTAGCCCAAATAAATAAATTAAATAGAAAAATATAATTTAACTACTAAATTTATTTTACCGATTAATTCCAAATTAATCGCGTTCTCTCTTCTTTTCGACTTAATCCCAGATTAATTCTTGGCGCAATTAATCACAGTTTAATTTTCTCTCTCTTAATTAATCATGTTAGGGATATGCCCTAAACCCAACTTGTGGATGGGTTATATGTACATGTAGATGGATTCCCTCAGTTAAGGTGCTTTGGCAAAAAGTCGTGTGTGTTATCCCTTGTGGACAAAAAGTCGATGAAGTTACGATCTAGATGGATTCCCTCAGTTAAGGTGCTTTGGCAGCACCACATGGGACAAGAATCCACGAGGGAGCCGGAAGAATCCATGAGAAAGAAATATCCCCAGCTGTTAACAGAAGAAGGTACGCTTCATACTGTAGGCACTACATTTTTGAATAAGCCCGATGATGAGCCTCGTATGGAGGCACTACCTGAAAAGTTACGAAAGTCGTGGGAAATGAATGCCGGAAGGAAAAAACTCCAAAATTAGCACCTCATTGGATTCGAACTCGCTCAGTCAGTTTCTGTTTCAAACCATAGCCTCGGCCCAAACCCCCGCAACCCATGAAAGCCCACGAAATCCATCCACACGCCCAAAGTCTATTTATCCTCAAACC
The DNA here is from genome assembly GCA_019454045.1 of Zanthoxylum bungeanum. NCBI lineage: Eukaryota > Viridiplantae > Streptophyta > Magnoliopsida > Sapindales > Rutaceae > Zanthoxylum > Zanthoxylum bungeanum. Next base: position 162,661 of record SKCR01024937.1, on the reverse strand, counting down.
ACATGCCCAAGGCCGACAAAGCCCACCATGCACACCAAGCCCACACGCCCAAGCCTTCCCAAATAAAATATTCTCATGCAAAACACATGTCAAAATCTCTCAAATCACCTTCCAATTTAACAAGATTGTGAATCCTATCCTCACCAAAATTAGGATATTGTGTTCCCTAAATAAATTAAGATAATATCTCCCATATTTGCTTGATTTTATTTCCAAGATTATGAGGTCCCTTAGCATTATAAAAAGAGGCATTTACCAAACCCTAAAGGAAGCTCTATTCTCTCAACCTTAGACACATTCACATAAGGCAATCAAAAAAACAAAACCTAGAGACTTTTTCACGACAATTCACAAAAAGAAACCTAAAGGCTCTGATCTCTCTTTTTCTCACACACTCACACGGCCCAACACAAACAGAAAGACAAATAACCCTTCAAGCCGTGAGCACACCACAACAAAAACACAACCCTAAAGTTATCTTCTCTCAACCAAAATACACTCGGAAACCCAGACTAGACACACACACAAAGCTTCACACTCAACCTAAGACACACACAACTCTTCCCATGACATAACACAAAACAAAAATAAGCAACCATCACCGACAAACAACCAAACAAGCCCCACTGAACCAAAGCATCTCCCCCTAAACAAAATAAATCCACAAAACAATAAAAAGAAAATCAACCAACAAAGCAGCCCCTTCACCCTTGTACGTGAGGCATCTAGCGTGAGACCATAATGAAAATCAGCCTGAAAAAAATAAAACCGAGACAGCCTAAATCAGTACAAAAACAGTCCCAAAAATCACCCAAAAAACAATCCCTGAAACACTAAAAATGTCCAAAAATAGTCCCTGAAACACCAAAAATAGCCCTATAAAAAATGCACAAATAGTCCCCAAAAACTGTCTCTATATCACCGAAAACAGCAGCCAAAAATAGCAAAAAATAGCCACCCAAAAATAGCAAAAACAGCGAGCAGAAATAACGAAACAATGAGCAGAAACAACGAATCAACAAACCAGAAAAACAACAAGTTTTAATCCTTCCGACGACGGCCTAACGCACTTCCAAGAAAGCGATTTAAAAGGTAAGACTTGAGGGCACCCTTTGCTATATTTTGTTCTGGACACGGCATGCCTGGTTGGATGTGAAATACGTCCAACCGGGTATGTGAGGTCCTACATCAAAGACGACCAAATCTTTTGGTCATATCTTTCTTTGACGTTCCGTTATTTATTTTTTTGTTATTTATTTATTCATTTACTTTCATTGTTATTTTCTTATTCCGCATTTATTTTAATATTTACTTTTATTTTATTATTTTGCATTTACTTTATTGTTTATCTTTATTTCATTATTTCGCATTTATTTTACTGTTTATCTTTATTTTATTCTATCACATTTATTTTATCGTCTCGCTTTTACTTTTATTTATGTTTTGCTATATTATTTCGCATCTACTTTCTTGCCCACTTACATTTGCATTAATGATCGTGTGTGTTATCCCTTGTGGTATATCAGATGGAAACCCATACATAAATTCCGTAGCCGAATCCGAATGGATGGTAGTGCTGTCTGTAGTTGGGATACAACTCCACGTACCGCTCGGGAAATACTCACAAATGTGTTTTTATGCCATTATTGGTGCTGTTTTTATAAGAACGTTCGAACGCATTTTCGAACGCAACTCGAATGCAAGAATTATGCCTTACTTCGTTCGAACACGTTTTCAAATGCTACACGAACGTGAACTCTATAGAACAGAACGCAACACGAATGCACAAACTGGACAACCTATTTCTTTATATTTTACGCGTTTTCATCTCTTTAGTTATTTATTTCCATTATGCGCTTAATTATTTGCAATTATTATTAATGTTTTTTATTGTTCTTATAATTTATATTATCGTACTTCTTTATTTAATATGCTTTTGGAACTATGTATTTTCTTTTATTTATATTCATGTTTATGGGTGTGCAAATTTGTGAGTTTATTTGAATTATTTTGCATGTGCTGCATAGGACTTGGTTATACCATTGTGTGAACCCGTCCATTTTACTGGCATAAGTAAGGGACCATTCTGAACCCAACGGTTTGTGGTCTTCCTTTGCGAGGGGTGAGTGCGGCCTTAAATCATTTCCCAATTCACATTGGGTGGCGACTCCTTTATTCTCCTATTTAGTCCTATGTGGGCTACTTCGTACTCTCTACGGGTTGCGAGCCCAATAGTGTCATGGTCGTCGAACATCATAGGCATAGCGGTAAATCCTACTTCGCTCCTACAGATGGCGACTCCACTGGGGATAGAGAATCGGCCCCGAAACAATGCCTTGTAGTGTCTGTGGCTTTGGCTTTGGTTACCCAAGTCTCATATATTTTGCATACCCTTCTTACCTTGGTTGTGTCGTTTATCGTGAAGTCGCTTTCACTGAAGGCGGCGGATCGTTATATGACATCATCACCCGTTGGCACGTACCTTAAGGTATAAAAAAAGGCGCGCTCACTTGGTCGCTCGAACCCTTGAGTGGGGAGACCTAGTTGTGAGCAACCCTTCACCTGCGGGAGCCTTTATCCATACCCTTATAAGCCCAAATATGAACCATAGTTATATGTCCTATAGAAGCTACCCTTATGCTTGTGTTTGGGACCATTATCATTTGGATCTATTTAGACCTCCCATCATAGGATGCGAACTTGTTGGGCCACTTAAACTGGAACGAGTTTGTATCTCATGACGATTGGGCCAAAAAATTTCAAAATGATGATGGGCCACCTTGTGTTTGGGCCCCCTGTCATTTGAAGTTATTTTGCCACCTTATCGCAGAAGTGTAAACCTGTTGGGCCTTTTCAACTGGGACAAGTTTGCACCTCGCGATAATCTGATTGAACGCTTTAAAATGATAACAGGCCAACTTGTATGAAAACTTTGATGGGCTTAGAAGGTCGAAACATGATCCGAATATGCCAAATGCATGAGTTCGATATCTGCACTGGCTTTCATCTAGGAAGGGTACGCCTTGTTATGGAATATTTGTATACTTTTGGATATCTCCAAGTCCATCCCCACAACCGTGATAACCGAGGGCCCAATTCATCATTTCTAGACAATGGCACGATCCCCATATTAGGCTTAGTCAATATTGTAAATGGGTGGTCTTTGTCTTTTACCGATGGAAAGGGACTGAGGTAGCCAAGGTTCACCCTTGTAGCGTAGGAGATAACGATTTTGTGTACCCCACATTGGTGCATAAAATAAGCCATACCCAGGGCAGAAATGGACTTACCCCGAGTGTGGGAGGAATAAGGTCGGAAGGATATATGTTGTTTAATAACCACATACATCTCATGCATCGTATACATACACGCATCATACAAACTCCTTATTTTAACAGCCATCATTGATATATGTTGGGTTGGAGAAGAAGGAAGACTTGTCAAATAGAGTATAGCAAGCATCAATGCGTCAGGCAGTGAAGATTCTCGCATGGATAAATTGGAGTCCAACATCACCAACATTACCGAGCAACTACAAGCTTTGACCAACGATGTGGCCAGTCTAGTAGTACACCGCACAGTGGAAACAGAAAACAATGAGAATGCAAGGCATAAGGTGCCCCCGAATAGGGTGAGCGAAGAAACCCCCATTTTTGATGATGACATGGCTGAGTATGCCGCAGGAAGGGTAGTCAAGCCTCAGGCAGAATAACAGAAACTCAGAGAACAAGTAGAGTCAGTTACCCGCAAGCTGAAGGGTAGACATGAAGATCTGTTAGACTACAATGTGATGACTTTCTAAGAACAGTTTCCTCGTCAGTTTAAGATGCTTGACATGGCCAAGTTCAACGGGAACGGAGATCCTAGGGTCCATCTCCGACAATATGTTTCAGTTATGAGTTCAGTGGGTTTGTCAAAGCGCCAGGTACAGAAGATGTTCGGGATGTCACTGGAAGGGGCGCCTGTAGTATGGTATTATGGCCTAGAGAGAAAGGTCATGGATAACTAGAGGACATTAGCAGGGGCCTTTCTAAATCAATATGTCACAGATTTGGAGATAGACTTGTCACTCCGTGACCTAGAAAACACCAAACAGAAGATAGAGGAGAGCTTAAAAGATTATGTGGATCGCTGGAGAAGCCAGCTCTTGAAGATGCAGACTCGGCCCTCAGAGAAGGACCAGATCAAGATGATTATTAAGGGCACCAAGCCCTCAATTTATAACAAGCTGAGGAGGATGACCTCGATGTCCAATCTCGATAATACTCTGACTATGGATATTTAATGATTTATCCTTCGTGGATTGATACTGTCTCATATCATTCTCAATCCAGGAACAAATCATAAGGACCTCTCATCATTTATATATCTTGGTGATCTAATCACAAATGATAAGAGTGCAATCTCCTTTGTCACATATTTAATTTGTACAACAACACCATGATCTGTACAAATAGTGACGTATGGGTCATAATTGTCCAACAATAACTTTAGGACAAAAATATTACTCTTTTTGAAACAAGACCTATGAATATTGTGGGCATAATAACTTGATTGATACTTTATCTTATGTGTGTATAGAGGGTAAATAGTACATGAGGGTTTGCTTATTTGATAATTTAGGAAGAAGAAAAATAATTACCGACTTGAATAAGAATTTTTTATTTAAGTTTTCGCTTAAATTACTATGGACTTGTAATAAGCTGGTTGGGGGTGTGATGAACACTAAAAATTATACATTTAATAAAAGAGAAATTATTCATTTTGTACTTGTAATTTCATTAATCCTATTAAATTAGCACATTAGTAAAATAATAATTAAATTTATATTTAATATATTTACTTGTGATTTTTATTTCTTGTGTAGGTAAAATACTGCTTTGGAAGCTCAACGAGAATAATAGATATGTGATCTGAATTTCAAGACACAGGAAATCCAAAAGAATGTGACAGCTAGATTCAAATCAAACTTGGAAAATATTCACCGTGTTTGGATTGACAATAAAATGAGCTTATATTGTATTTAACTATACATGTATTTTATATAAATAAAAGAAAAAAAAATAAAAGCAAAAGAAGAAAAAAAAAGAAAAAGAAACAAAAGCAAAACGACAAGCAAAAGAAAAATGTTAAAATAAAATAAGAAAGGTGGCCATCCACTGAAATTTCACATGCAAATTATTGCATGCTTCTCAAATTGCAAATTATAATTTGCAATTTGAGAAGCTGAAGAGGTGCTGAGCACCTATATAAATAGAGGTGCTATGTTCTTCATTTTCTTCATGCTTTTACCATTTCTCTATGGAAGAATTTGGAAGAAGCGTTAGTGTGCTTTATTTTTTTGGTTATAATTTCTCTCTTTCTATTTAATAAAATTATGTCTATTTTTATTCAAAACGTGAGTAGCTAATTACATTCTGTTGGGGTAAAGGGACAAAACTCTTAATATGAGAATATAAATTAATCTACTTATGTTATAATATCTAAATTGTAATATGAGTAGTAATATTTAATTTTCTCTTGTATTTGTGGGTGTCTTCATTCACTGTAGACAATTTCATCTTGGTTGGCACAGTAAATACTTTACCCTCATATAATATGAGAGTAATTTAAATATGGACTAATTATCGATAAAACTGTATCACCACCTTTATGGATGGTTTCATATTTTTGGCATAATTAAATCTTAAAATAAATTATTTGGGTAATAATGAAAATTTTTATATTATAAAATGTAAGATTTCTCTATATTTGGAATATCAATAGTGGATCCTCTAGCCTCAACATTTTAATTTATTGTTGCATTCTAATTTCAAAATTGCTCATCACTTCAATCAATTCAACATTTTTAAGTTTCTCGAATTGTTATTTTATTTTACTAAATCTATTTCATGTGGACGACCCTGGACTTACCGAAATATTTTATTATTTCGACACTCTTATACTTGAGTATAAAGAATCACTTTGTGAGCGTGTCAAATATAATCATTTACTAATGTGAATGCCTTTTGCTTTTGTTTTTGTTTTTTTGTTTTTTTTTGTTTTTTTTTTGTTTTCATGTCCCTAAGGGGCGTGGCTTGGTGGTGTATGGTTAGGATCTCACCTTAAGGTCATGCGTTCGAATCCAGAGAGTGCGTTTCTTGTAAGAGTTTGGGACAACCGGAGGTTTTACCTGCTTCGCTTAAGCCCGAAAGAGGTGGGAAGTATTGGAGTTAACGTTTTCTTTTTTTACCGGATATTGGCGCCTTCACTAGTAAAGTACTAAACATAAATAATTCTAATGTTTAGCATAGTAATATATTCCTTTGTTTAAAATATATATATATATATATATATATATATATATATATATATAAACTGGATCACTTAAGAGTAAGCTAGACTGCTCAAAGAACCCAATAACTCTACAGCATTTCAAAGTTATACATAATCCAAATCCCAATATTAGCGTCATCTCATGCTTGAGATATAATCTTGTCAAAAAGCAGCCTAATATTAAACATAGAGCATTATATATATGCTTCAAGTAGAAAAAAAAGTTTTTACCTTTAAAGTACAAAACATTTCTACATATGTGAACAAGCTCAAGCAGGCCTGTTTGCATCCAATCAACACCTGTTGTATGCTTGCTATCATTCAGTCATGCTTCTTTTCCTGCAAAAGTGCTTCTGTACGCTGCTGCAACGCTGATCCTTTAACTTAAGCAAGTCCTGATCTGACACTTTCATGTACATGGACATGTGCTTTTGTTCTAAATCTGTAGTATAATTATTCCAGTAACAAAGGATGTTACCAATTTGAGGGAACTAAGAATGAGTTGTGACCCATCGGATGTTGATGTGTTAACCACAGGAGGGCTATCGGACCCGAAAACGGTTGCAGGGTTGCTTGAATTTAACACTGCCGGTGGAGTAACAGAGCTGACAAGAACAGAAATATACATAAAACTTATTTCTCCAAGTCCCCTATTAACGGATTGTGTGTAAGTGCTTCTGCTTGACTTTAATAGCTAGTATATAATTTAAGGCATTTCAATCCCAAATATACCGTTAAAGATGTTCAAATTAAGCCATAAGAATAAGCATTTTACCCTGGCATCCCTGGCCCTGGTGATGTTGTCACGGGTGGTGGAGTTGTGGTAGCGGAAGGTGTAGTTGAAGCTGGCTGTGCTGGTGGTGCTGATGCTGATGCTGGTGTCGACGGCGGTGGTATTGATGATGATGATGATGGATAAACACAAGAACCTGCGCCTGTTAAAATTTTATAAACAATGTATAAGCAATAATTGGAAAAATCAAAAATCAATCATTAACAAAAATCGAAATTTCTTACTTGGGTTGGTGTAAACAATCATAGCAGTCCCTCCAAAGTCACAGCTAGTTGGTGATGGATTCTTCTGATAATAGCTGTTAAATGCATAGGAAGCATGGTTTTGAAGAGAATTAGGATTGTAGCAACTGCCACCTTGCTGTATCAATGAACAATCAGCTCCCCCAATTCCACAAGCATAGTCCAATGCTTGTTGGAGTGCTATCTCTGACACTCCAGTCTTGGCCACACACCAGCTTTGTCCTGGAACTGCAGGAGCATTTGTTGTAGCAGGCGGTGTCAAAGGAATATTCCCTGCTGAGGGTGGATATGTTGTGACAGGATTAGTCACAGGCTGAGCTCCTCCAGGCACTGTGATAGGTGCTGGAGTTGTGGAAGGATTTGTGATTGGTGCTGCAGGATTCAAAGGAGTTGCTGGAGGAATGTTGACAGGAGTTGTGGAGGGAATTGGCAAAGGAGTAGAACCAGGATTTGCTGGAGTTACAGTTACAGGATTAGTAGCAGGGACAGTGACAATTGTAGGTGTAGGATTGTCATATGGGGCAATTGGTGTTGTGGGAAAGATTTTTGTGTCATGTATGCTTGTCTTCAGGTTGTTTGCAAGTTCTCTTCGCGACGAAGAGATCAGCTCTTTCTGCTCGAATTCTCTCATGGAAGCTACGTCTGCATATAATTCATCAATCTGCACAGCTTCAATGAGAATATCACAATCAGGAAGAACAGAAGTGGCCTTGATAGCTTTCTTGATCAATTCTTCATCAATACCAGCTTCAATGATAACAAATGACCCTGTTTTCTTGATAAAGCCAAAGATCAAGCTCATTTCCCTGTCGCGGTGTGTGTTCAAACTCTCTAATAATGGCAATGGAAATGCTATTGAGACTTTAACTTTCATGTCAAGATGAATTCTATTGAGTGCTGAATGGAATGATTTCAATGATGATAAAATCAATGGCAATACATTTTTGCCCGCAAATTCTTCGCTGCTGCAACTTAATATGATGCTTTTGATGATCGCATGAGGATGAAAGGTTAGCACCCAGGACTCTAGCCATGAAATAGCCGATAACTCAGATTGCATCAAGTCCACAACTAGCCTCAAATTTAAGTACAAATCAACTGATGATGCATTAGAATTTGACAAAGAAGTTAAATTTAGAACTTTTTTATCAGCTACATAGACACGAATCTGCGTGGAAGAGTAATTGTTTAGCTTGAGGCCCAGTGAAGTTGCAGAAATGTTTCCTCTTGCATCATAAGCGAAACCAATCAGAGTTGCTGAAAGATTAAAACAAAATTTTAAAAAAAAGAAGCATAAGAAAAATTCATAATGAGAAGTCAAGTAAAGTAGTTGCGTACCAGAGGATGAGATAGTGAGAATGTTGAAGAGGAAAAGGAAGAGGAAGAAGTACTTAGAAGCTGCTTTTTCCATTATGTTGAGAAGTGCTTTTCTGGTGTAAGGAAGGAAGAGTTAGAGAAGTGCATATATTTAATAATGGAAGTGCCTAAAACAAATTAGCAGATAAATTTAGGAATATATAGGCTTCAGAGATGACAGATGGGGAAAAAGTAACGAAGATAAAAAAAAAAGAGAAAAATAAAAGTGAATGAAGGAAAATAAGATCATCAAGTTGCACGTTTCTTTGTGGTGAAGAATATGGTGGGGGGTTATGTTCGAAGGAATCAAAGTATCAAACCAGTGCCTTTTTCTTTCTGCTGCTTTTCCACATTATAAAGCAGCTTCTATGACTTGGAAAATTGCTTTCCAAGTTTTTTTTCCCCAAAAAAGGATACAACATACATGTGGAGTAAGTTTACAGTAGTAGTATTGCTGATGTCTCATTACTGGCCCACTTAATTGGTTTCATTTTCTAGGCTTTATAATTTAACAAGAACTAGGGTAATAGATAGCTCATTAATTTTTTTTGAGATGTATAAGAAATTTGGTGTTGGAATCCTGCTTAAATGGATAGGGAGGAAATTAGGCATCTGATTATAATTAAGAAAAATTTAAAAAAATTAGAACAAAAATTTGGTAGACTGAATAGATACAACTATGATTCTAGCTGCTTCATAAAAATATGTTATTTATATTTAAAATCTTTCTAAACAATTTATTTGGGAGTTTTAGACACAGAATCATACTCGCCTTAGCAAATCTTATCGGAATTGAATCCATTGATATCTGTTGATGGTGGTTTTTCACCCGAGAAAGTTTGTATACAGAGGAAGGTAGCACATGATTTATACTTGGCCAAATGGAGAATGAAAATGGACCAGAGAGGCCGAAGTCAGATGAAGGATCCGGGCTCATTATACGAGGGAGGTTTGCTGAGGACAGGACCGGCTGATAAAACGGGATTGGGATACCGATCCGACTCGTAAAAGAAGCATTAGATTTGGCAGCATTTGAATGTTTCTGAAAGCCGACCTGAGGAAGGTATGCTTGCCGACCCGACCCGGTTGAGGAAATTGGAAGAGGTATGACCAAGCATCATTCACCTCGATACGCTGACCCGAGGAGTGGAGCTGAGACCACAAAATATTATGTACGTAAGAGCATATGATGTATGCCCTACTCGAAAGTTTGGGCTTCTAGAAGGCTTATTTGATAGGAGTTGTTCAACGACTCTCCTTAGGAAGAGTCCCTGAAAGATGGAGCACTGCCGGAGGAGGTGAATTGCAGGTCGTCACGTCTATAGAACGTGTAGCAGTGCCCAAAAGGTTGGAATGATGGGTTTCTGCCGACAGGGGGTAGTTGAGTCAGAAGCGAAAGCGGCTGTTTGCATAATGGTTTGGGAAAATGAGCATGGGGCGATGATGATAGGGTGACATGCGCTAACATCATGGGTTGGTGGAACAGTGGATTTGGGAGCCTATATAAAGGGATTGAAGCCATAGATTCGAGGGTTAGCAATTTTCACATCTCACTACCGGTAAAAGAGCTCTAAAGTTTAGTGGTAGAGAGAGAAAGTTTGTCGTTTTCTGACCATCTGAGATATTTGTAACGAACTTGTATAAGATCCGAGAGGTGGTAAACCCCTTAAAAGCTTACCACACCATTTGTAATAAAACACCTTATTTGCTCTCATGGACGTAGGTTGAAGCCACTCTCAACCGAACAATGTTAATCCTTTTCGCTGTGATTATATCTCTGCTTGCTAAGTTTGCTTTGGTTCCATACTAACCAAACAAATCCACTATTAAGGGAGGTTTGTTCGAAGGACTGATTTCCCAAATTGCCCTTGGTAGACCCGGCCAAGGTTCCTGAACCGAATCGGTTGGAACCGGACGATTCCGGTTCCAACTGGTTCTCGTTCCGACTCCGGAACCGAATATAACCGGTTCGATTAGGGTTATTACCCTAACTGAACCGATAGGAACCGCTGGAACCGAAAGGTTCCAGCGGTTCCTACGGTTCCAATCGGAACCGTTTGGTTCCAATTGGAACCGGGTTGAAACCCTAGCTAGGGTTCCAACTCTCCAACAGCTAGTAGCCGTTGGGCTCCCTGCCCCAACGGTAAACAAAATTTTTTTTTGGGATTTCTCAAATTACCCCTAATCATATTAATAAAACGGCTAATTTTATGGGCATTTTGGGCATCACAAAAATATTCTAAAAATGTATAAATAGAGGTCATTTTTCATTATTTCAACACACCAATTTCTCAATTTTCAATTCCTACAATTCTCTCATTCTCAATTCTCTCAGCTACAATTCCAATTTATCATTCTTAATTCTCTAATTCTTTAAATTTTCTTAAACAATAAATGGCAAGCTCATCTGAGAACACAATGTCAAAAGTGCCAACCCAAGAGAGCAGCCTTGGTATCGGTTCACGGAGAAGAGAAGTTAAGTCTCGTTCCTCGGATGTTTTCAAAACTCATTTTCATTTAATCGATACTGCAAATGAATGTTCAAGAGCAGTATGCAACCATTGTGGGGTTTCTTACAAATTTACTGGTGGAAAGGGTAATATGATCAAGCACCTGGAAATACATCATGTCGTTGAGCTTGGACTTGATACAATGCAAACTCAAATGGCCAGGTACGCATCATTTAGTAGAGGTACGAGTTCTTTAGATTTATTTAAATATTTTGATGCTAAAAATAGAAAAGAATTTGTTAAATTAACTTATATGACATATCTTTCTTTAAGTTTTGGTGAAAAACTTGCTTTTACTAATTACGTACAAAATGCTTTAAATCCTGCTGCTTGTAGAATGACTCGAAATACAACAAAACGTCAAATTTTTAAATAATACAAAGATGGTAAAATTATTTTAAATGAAACATTTAGAGATATTAAAGGTCGTCTTTATATTTGTTCTGATATTTGGAGTGACCATTGGCGAACACACTCATACATGTGTGTGACTTATCATTGGATTGATGCATCATGGAACATGCAAAAATGACTTATTGCATTTAGAGTTTTTGGTGAACAACATACTGCACAAAATATTTATAGAATGATTAATGTAATTTTTGATGAATATGATTTATTAGGTAAAATTTTAACAATTGGATTTGATAATGCATCTGCAAATACTGCATCAATCACTAATTTAATAGAAATATGCGAAACAAATTTAGGGGGTCGATTTTTTCTTGTTCGTTGCACATGTCATGTCCCTAATTTATTTGTTCAAGATGGTTTGGAAAAATTATCACATTTCATTGATCCTATTAAGAAAACACTTAATTGTATTTGGTTATATTCACAAGTTATGAGAGAATGGGCCAAGCTTTGTAAATTAAATGGTATTAAACCGATAAAATTTTCACGAGATGTTCCAACACGTTGGAATTCAACTCATTTTCTTTTATGTCAAGCTTTGTAATACAAAGATGCATTATGTAGTTTTTTTCTCAACATGTTCAACATATCACATTTTTCCTAGTCAATGGGAAATTTGTGATAAAATTTTAGAAATTTAAAAGTTCTTAATGATGCTATAAATACTTTTAGCGGATTTTATTATCCTATAGCACATTTATTTATTCTTGAAAGTTTGAATATTGTTGGTACTCTCGATGAGCATGTTGAAAGTCCTGATCCTAATGATATTATTTTGTTTGAAGTTATTAATGTTATGAAACGAAAATGGTTGCATTATTTTAGACACATTCCTTTACTTTATCTTATTGCTGTTGTTTTTTATCCTAGATTTAAATTAGAAGGTTTGAATAGTGCTTTACAAGCTTACTATGGATATTAGGAATATTAGATGAAATTGATATTACAAGAATAATAGCTAAAATAAAAATTGATATAATAGAGTTATTTAATGATTATATTAGAAGATATAACTTGCAATCAGAATGACAATCTAGTAGTAGCGAATCTGTAATGCAAACAAGACTTAGCGCATGTGATCGTTGGTTACTACAACGAAATAAAAAATATAGGGATAACACGACTAATAACCCGAAATTAGATAATTATTTATCTACAAATTTCGAGTTTTCAACTGAAAGTTTAGTTAGTAAAAATTTCCAAATCCTTGAATGGTGGAACCGACATCAAAATGTATATCTTGTATTATCAATTATTGCTAAGAGATATTGGCAGCAACTGTTTCCACTGATGCGGTTGAGCAAGCCTTCAGCATCGGAGGCAATATATTGGAAGTTAGACGATCTTCATTACATCTAAGCACTCTAGAAGCAACATCATGTGTGGATGATTGGACCCGAGTTGATCTGAGGCAACAAGAAGATGCCCCCGATGAATTTGAAAACTTGTTCGACAAAGCATCTGCAAGTGCAAGTGGAACTGGAGCTAAATGATCAACAAGCACTGAAAATGATGATTGATAATTAAAGAATTATAAAATTACAGTGGGGAAATAACTTTAAAATATAATGGAACTACGTGACCTTCGATTCCTCTCACCCTTGGAGGATACGTGGGCAATTAAAGTTTTTAAAAATTTAAATTCAATCTCTTTAATTTAATAATTTTATTTTTAATTTTTTTAGAAAAAAATTTTATTTGTAATTTAATGTAATTATGTAAGTTTATTATATAAATTCAAATTCCTAATTTTAAATTAAATTAATTTTTCAATCTCAAATTTTTACTTTAAAAAAAGTAAAAAAAAAATCGAATATAATCGGAATCGGAACCAGAACCGAACAGTTTGGTTCCGACCGCCGACCAGGTCTAGCCCTTGGAACCAAAAACAATCATCAACACTTGGCGTCGTCTGTGGGGGATACAATAGAAATAGCAACAAGCACACTAAGAAGATGGCATGGGATAGAAACCACAAGGCTTCGGAGATTTTAGCGTCGTAATGGATGGAAATGATAGAAAAAAAAAACCCTACGACAAGGAAAAAAGAATGCTTGAAAAGAGAGAGAGAGAGAGAGAGACAACTTAAGCCTTTATGAGGCTAAGATGGAAAAAATGAGTAGTTGGAAAAGATAATAGGAGAATAGAGGCAATCTCTGGCAGACTTTGTAGCGGAATTCACAGGACCTCCACCCATGATAGTTTTGGAAGATAACTGTTTTTCGATGGGTCGGTTAGCTCCCAAGGATGTGGCGCTGGGAATATTCTCAGAAGTGGAGGAGGTGAAGAAATAAGTTAAGCATTGAGGTTTGCATTTACGGCGACCAATAATGAGGAGGAATATAAAGCAATTCTTGTCGAGTTGAGGCTTTATAAGGCAGTCGGGGTAAGGGACGTAGTAGTGAAGAGTGACTCACAGCTGGCTGTTCAACAATTGAATGACGGGTTCCAAGTAAGGGATCCTAATATGATAGCTTACCTCTTGGAGGTGAAAAACCTTATCGGAGGAATGGGAAATGTGACCTTTGAGCAAATCTGACAAGCGAACAATCATCATGCATATTCATTGGCTCGGCTTGCATCGTCCATCAAGTCAAAAATTCTGCAGGTCATCCCCTTGGAGATTTTAGAACCAAAGAGTTTAAGAAAGCCGAGCGTTATGGAGTTGGAAGTTGGAGATAAGCCGATCTGGATGGACCCGATTAAAAGATACTTAGAGTCGGGGGACTTACTGGAGATGTTTCTACTTGATAGATTGAGTGTTGTATAGAAGGGGCTACATGATGCTGTATCTGAGGTGTCTTAGGCTTGAAGAGGCAAACTACGTGCTTAGGTAAATTCATGAAGGAATCTGTGGGAGCCACTCCGGTGGCATGTCAATCGCCAAGAAAGCACTCAAGTAGGGTTTTTTCTGACTGACAATGCTTCAGGATAGGGTCGGGGTTGCCCAACATGTGATGGGTGTCTGAGACATGCCAACGTGCCCTACCAGCCACTTGAGCCGCTAACCACTTTGTTGAGTCATTGGCCATTTGCCTATTGGGAGCTAGATCTCATTGGACATATGCCTACGAGTCGAGGACATGCCAAATTTGCGAACGTGGCAATTGACTATTTCACTAAGTGGGTAGAGGCCGAGCCACTGTCCACCATAACCGAGAATAGAGCCACAGACTTTGTCAATATGAATATTGTGTGCCGATTCAAGATTCTCAAGGCCATCATCACTGATAATGAAAAGCAGTTTGATAGCACGAGCTTCAAGAAACTTTGCGATGATCTCTTGATTGCCTTGAGATTTGCCTCACATGCTCACCTGAAGTAAAAAAATAGACAAGTAGAGGCAGCAAATAATACCATAAAGAATAATCGGAAAGCAAATTTTGGGTCATGTAAAGGTTTTTGGGTTGAGGAGTTTCAGAAGTACTATGGGTGCACATATCGATGAAGACTCCATGAGAGAAACCTATTCTCTTTGGCGTACGGATGTGAGATAGTCATTCCAGCAAGGTTCAGGATGACGACCCATCGGGTTCAGCACTTTATGGAATGACAGAATGAAGAACTCATCAGGCACCGCATTGACCTGATAGAAGAAAAAAAAAAGGTCAGCACTCAAGGTGACAGTAAATCAGCAAAGAAAGGCTCACTTCTATAATAAGAGGATCTAAGTATGAACCTTTTACCCCTAAAGACTTGCTTCTGAGGTGGGTCACCCTAAATCTAAAAAGACATAAGGAAGGCTCTCTACCAAGTGGGAGAGACCTTACAAAGTTTCCGAGATCATTAGGTGTTATCCTATCATCTGGAACAGCTGGACGGTAACCGACTCAATAATCAATGGAATGCAAATATGTTTAGGAGGTATTTTCAATAGAGCCTCTCTTAAAAAGACCCTCAAATAGTTGTAAGAAGGGCGATAGATCCCAAGAATATAAATAGGGCTTTCCATTTTTAAATAAAAACTTATTCATCTACGCTTATTTGTTATTTGGATGGGAAATACGTGTTTAATATTCTTGTGAAATATTCATAATCGGGATACATTAAGAGGTGTAGGACATGTGGGAAAGGCATGACCGTCTGTGGAATTCCAATCCCTGATGACATTATCAAACCCCTAGAGTGGAGCGTTAGTACCCAATGACTATCACCTTTGAGGGATATAGTATAAAGGCCTGCATGGCATTTGACGCCTTGGGTATCAATAGCACACTCGGTGAAAAACTCTACATGACATTTGGTGCCTCAAGGTAATCATAGCACGTATAGATTGAAGACAGTTATGAGGTACTACGGTACCCTCGGGTTCGCATAACGTGGGGAGGGATAATTCTCTCACGGCGTTCATTGCCTAGTGTTGGAGGGGCATAGCATAAGGAAGGCCTACCGGCCTCTGTGGCATTTGTAGCCTCGAGATATGCCTAGAATGGGGAAGGAAAATTTCGCCATGGCGCTGGCCAACCTATTTCGGATCTGTATGAGCATAACACATGGAAGGCTAGAGGGCTTTCGTGGCATTTATAGACTCGGGGCCAGCCTAACGTGGGAAAGATCTCTCATGGTGTTGGTCGTCCCCTTATCCATAGCCTGGTTCGCTGGGACTTTGGAATGTAAGGTTCAAAATTATTGTTTTGGATAATGTGGGGTATGACACAATTTCAATTCCCTCAATGTTTTTTAGGTGGATACGAAGTGTGTGATATGTCACTCCCATTACACTTATTGTTTTTTTCGAACGACTTGGTATGGGACGCCATTATCATTGTTCTTATGGATGACCGAAGGTTGGAAACTTTCCATCCAAGTCGGTCTCATTTCTGACTCTAGTGGCTCGCGGCTACATCCGTTCAACCGAGGCTATGTTATTAAATAGCACAATGAGGGAACATTCCCTTCTGGTAAAATGATTATAGCGGCTTGGGGTCCAGTACGTCCCACCATGACCTTATTGTTTTCAATGGTATGGGGTCAGAGTTTTTCCCCAATGGATTTATTGAATGGCACAATGAGGGAATATTCCTTTATGGTCAGTGATTATAGCGGCTTGGGGTAGAGTACGTCCTACTGATGTCTTATTGTGTTCATTAGAATGAGGTCTGATTTTCTCCCCCATGGCCTTATTGAATGGCACAATGAGAGAAAATTACCTTGTGGGACAATGATTATAGCGGATCGGGGTCGGGTAGGTCCTTTGAGGCCTTATTGTGTTTGTTGGCATAGGGTCAAAGTTTCTCCTCAATAGCCTTATCGAATTGCATAATGAGAGAACATTCCCTTGTGGCCAGTGAATATAGCGGCTCTGGGTTGGGTACGTCCCACCAAGGTAGGGTTGGGTACGTCCCACTAAGGCTTATTATATTCATTGGCATGGGGTCATAGTTTCTCCCCATAGTCTTATTGAATGGCATTAGGGGAAATTCCCATGGTCGGGGTCGGGTATGACCCACCGAGGCCTTATTGTGTTCTCATGGGTTTGAAGTTTCTCACCCACGGACTTATCTAATCCAAGTCAGTTTGGGAACTGTTGAAGATTGTCAGGTAGAAGATGCTTAATATTCAGATCTTTTTCGAAGGGTTCAGAATCTTCCAAGTATAAGAACCATACAAGGTCAGATTTATGGTATGATAGGCTCGGGCATCAGTGTTTATGCTCGTGGTGTGGTCCCTTAAGGGAATGATTGAGGTTAATTTGTTTGAACATACCAAGAATTGGTTAATAAAGGTTAGTTCAACAAGTTAAAGTGAAGTGGAAGTTGCCTCTGGTTCGGGTCTTTTTTCGGTGTGTGATTCAATAAGGAAAAATAAACGTATGGGCAAAAACTGAATCTTCAGTAAAAAAATTTGTACATTGAGCACCCTTAGGATTACCCACAAAAATATACATGTCCACGTTACTCGGAGGGGCCGGGCGCATTCTTAGAGGGGTCGGGAGGGGCAACAGTAGAAGACAATAGACTTGGATCTTATTGAATTAGAGGCACCATGGACACAGAGACGGGGTCAGAGATGGCTCCAGTTTCTTCTTGGATTGGGCCAAAGGCCTCTAAGTGGGACATCTCTCCATTGGCCACCTTTAAAACCTTGTGAAGCATCCCCAAGTCCAAGCCAGGTTGCACTATTTCAATTAGCTCTATGGACTACTCCAACCCTTAAATTTTGGCCCTCACTTTGGTAGTCTTCAGACGGTCGAGGATCTCGGCCTGTAAACTCCTCAACTATTCTTGGAACTTGGCCAGCTAGTCTCTAGCCTTGTCTAGCTCACTTACACACATTCTCCAATTCATCTATTTTCTTATGAAGCTTACTCTCGACTGTGATGGCCTTGGCCTGCTGCACCATATATTCATTCATTTTCGAATAAGCCTCGACCCGGGCCTCAGCCCTCTCCTTCAACAAGACCTCGTAGGATCGTTAGAAGTCACTTATCTCAGCCTTGGCCTTATTGAGCCTTCTTGACAGCTCTGCCTCCCTTTCACTTAATTGAATCTGGAACCTCTGGGCCTGACCCCCCACATAAAGAGTGCTAGCCAGCACATCCATGTTGGCCACCAGGAGGTAGGCAAGCTGCATAGTCAGGGATAAGGTCAGTATTGTCAATAGAGCAAGAAGATATTATTGAAGTATAGAGGGGAAGTTCTTACCTTTACCTGAAAATAGATGGTTTTCCTAAGGATGTCCTCGGGAGAAAGATTTTCATAGGCCAAAAGAGGTGGCCCATGCCTCTCCTGAAATTTTCTGAGAAGTCCTCAATTCCCAGAATCAGTGCTCCTTCATTGTTTGAATAGGAGGCGGTCAGAGCCTTTCTCCTTCCGGCCTTGGCTTTCTTTCTGGGAGCCCGCTCAATGACTTCCTCTGGCTCCTCGGCCCCAACCCGATCGAGATGTCTTTTGAAAGGTTGGGGGCGGGAGTTGGTGTTTTGTTGGACTGGTGAATGTTTGTAGGCTGGGGGTATATGTTGGTGTTTGGGTTGACGCCTTTTTTCTTACACCAGATGGGATTGAGGTAGTCACTCGAGCGGGGGCGCTACTGAACCCACCTTAGGTGGAGCGCATTACCTCTAGAGTAAATTGAAGAGTGTCTTCTTTCTAGACATGCCTGCAATAAGAATACAAGTGTCGAAACATTCAAAGGAAAGTAAAAGGACAAGTCAAGTAGCTATAGAATAAAGTATTATAAGCATGACAGATGATAGCAAACAAAGTGGGTCAATGGGTTAGAAATTACTAGTCTTCTGGAATTAGGTAATGGAGTGCCCGGGGAAAAGCCTGAGTCGGCAAAGGCTGAGGGATTGATGAGGTCTCTGTAGTGACAACCATACTGATACGCGTTCTTTACCTTGGCTCGGGTCTCATGATGGTGTTGGGGTTTCGGCGCGGGTGCAGCGGAAGCTCGCGGTTCGGGTGAAATCATAATTTTAAAAAATTTCAAATTATAGAATAAATTATTCAATATCCAATATGAATAATTCATTCATATTTCACCTAAACATATTTATTCGATATCATATAACGACATAAATAGTTAAGAAACATCGCGAAACTTTTACGAAAATATTTTTCCGCAAAAGGGCATAAAACACGTTTTTGACCGAACCGACTGCCCAATACACATGGGGGCCTGCCCAGGTCAGCCCCAACAGTATTAGGGCAAATCATGGGCTGCCCAAATAGTGACCAATTCACTATTTGGGCAACCGTCACCCGGTTGGCTCAAAAGTCATCCGGTAACGCCGTTTTTCACCGTTTTCACATATTTCAACTCCGAAATAATTTCCGGTAATTGTTCCAACACCCAAAACACATCCAATACATTCACATGACATTTTTTCATCACAATAAACCCATTTTTTCTAGATCTGATTTTGTAAAAAAAATTATCAATTTTTCATTCTTTAATCCAACTTTTTCAACATTAATCAAATTAATCACAACACCAATCGAAGACACCACCAAGGAAGCACCCAAGAACAATTCTAGGCATTACAAGAGTGGTCATAACACTCTAGAATGGCAACATATCATCAAATGATCAATTTGAACCAGTATTATAATAATAGCATTCAAATCAACTTCACATATGCAATAAGCTTCCAATTCCATCCTCCAAATCCAAAAGCCCAAAATTCTAAGAAGTAAGTAAACCCTAGAACCATTCTAGTAATTCAAGAGCAAGAAACTAATTTCCTAAACGTAAGAATATTAAAAATTACCTCTTAATCATCAACTTTTGCTTAAGCTTTTCTTGAATTTTTCACTTTCTTCTTCCTTGAATCATCAAGCTATTTGAGAGTGTTTTAGAAGATGAAAGAATCGGCCATGGCTTCACTTGGAAGCAAAAGAAAAAATTTTACTTTAAAAAATGGTGATGACCGACTTTGCAAGGGTGTTTTGGTCATTTTTGTATTTTAATTTCATTAAATTAAAATTAAACTTTATGTTAGCAAATCAAATTTGCACATCTAAAGTTTAATTAAAACATGCCACATGTATCAATAATAATTAGCCATATAACATAACAATTATGAAATATAGATATCATTTAATTATTTAAATATTGAATATTTAAATATCTAAATAATTAATTAATATAATTATTAATCCATATGTATTTTATTTACATTAAATAAAATACGTATAGAAGTGACATGTGTCAAAATCTCATTTGACAATTAATTAATGTGTATTTAATCAAATTATGTATCAAATACAAATACACAATAATTATAAATTGACCAAAATCCCCTAAAGCATGTGTTTTTGTTTAACCATTTAAACGATTCAAATTAACTCATTTAATCTGGTGAAGTATTATGAATAATCTGTATTATTCATAACGCGTTGCCCAAGTGCTCAACGAGTACACTTCATATTGTGGGACTCTCTAAGTTTAGGTTTATCCGTCACAAAATCCAATTTTGTGTCCATAATTCACCCACTAATGAATTATGACGACCACAGATAATCTCGCTAAACTATGAAAGTCGAGGTCATTACATACGTATAATCCCTCCGTCACAGGCTATCCATGTTATACCTGGGATATAGATAAGAACGTCAAATCCTTATAGTATAATATAGTCGACTTTCAAATTTACGATCTCTAAATAACATTTGAAACTTACTTCCGAAGTTATATCACTGCCATCAAATAAGTAATATTACGGAAAAAAGAATTTATCGTATTTATGAATCGGACATAAATACGATCTGGATTGTCACTCTCAGCACCAACCTAACAATTTCTCCCACTTGCTCTAGTGCCAATCCACGGTATCATATACACATCTCAATGTGTATCACATACCCATAGCCCTCAAGAGCTCACCTAGCACTCAAGAGGTAGGCAACATGAAGTAGGTCCGCTATAACATATTGAATATGTCCAACAAACCCAATTGTTTCCCTTAACCATAATCATTCATATTTTGTAGAACCCAAGTTCTACATCAATATGACTCAGATGCGATATCAATATTGTGCTATAGCTACTAAGTTGTCTATGTATTTAAGGATCAAATCCAAATACTGTGCAGACAACCGCAAGCACAACACTAATATTAAAACTTCTAATCTATAAGGTCATTATGCAACTTCATAAGTCAATACTTCATAAGTTACAACAAATTCTATTGATTCAGTAGAATCAACAGTGACACTCCCACTGCATCTTTTCTGACTTTATATGACGTAGACCATCTAACGTCATAATTAGACTCAAAACTAATCTGACCCTAATGGTTGCGGATTATATTCTCCATGAACAAAAAACTTGTTCTTAATATCTCAAAGATCACAAAGAACATGTTTCAAGACACATCCTATAGTCTACAACATATCAAAAATAATTCGTAATAATTACAATTAAATTGATATCTTTAATCGTACATAATATAGTATTCATTATGCCATCATCCTATAATGCATAAGATTGATTAGACATTCTAATAAATTTCTCTTTCGACAAAGGAATCATCATTTACGAAAGTTAAATACTATATTCAAAAGACACACTAACTTTCAAACAGTTATACTAACTATCACACATATAGTCTTGTTGTGTCCTTTATTAGATCATATCTAATTCACGACTAATGAGAGTATCTAACAAATCTCTTAGTTTTATATCGTATATGAAACTTTATATCAAATATAACAGAGACTACTCTCATTGCTATCACGAAGAAAATAAGACTTAGGTAAACCTTTTACCTCACAAACATTTCATTATTACATTAATAATGATAATGTCGTTAGGATATACAACACTAGAAAGAAATTTGTACTCTCCCACTGACCTTATTATCAAATATGTATTCTCTATGCTTTGATAAAATCAGACAATCTGACTGTATCAAAATTAGAGAACACAGATTTCCGGAAAGCTTATTTGAGTCTACAATAGGCTCTATAAGCTAGTACATCAAACTGTGATTTTAGCAGAATTCAAACTCTAAGGCCATTCTAGAATGAACTCTTCAAACAAAGAAACCACAACAGATTTCTCATTCGAAGAAAACATTCAGGAACGCCACTTTGCATTCTTTAGCCAAAATACATTGTTTAATATCAATATTAACCAACAAATCTTTAATTGTTCAATTAGTACGACTAGAGACAGGTTTGCTCAGAATCTACAATAGATTACTGAGTATAACTTTTCTCACTGTCATACTATAAAGGTCAAACCTTTAATTAGCTCACATTGCTTTTGCTGCGCAAACAATATGCAAATTTTATGAACTATTCATAACGAAAGCTTAATCAAGTTCAAATCTTGATTGTAGTAATCTGGGAATAATCTTAGATCTATGTTTTATTGCTAACTTCCGAAATTGATATCAAATATCGCTCCCACTATAAGTTATAGGATAATTTTATTCGATAAGAAAACAACATAATCATTAAGTATCAAATACTTTGTAAATGATTCTAACATCCTATTAAACTTATACGGAATATATCGTAGAGTCATTTCATCTAATTAATTATGTAGTTCCATTTATAGTTTATCACTCTCACATTTGACTTCAACAAGTCAAGTATTTTCTACAATTGTCAACATCTGATGTTACACATCAAGTAATAAAATAATTTTATTACACGAGATTATAGAAAAAATATTCTATCAAATAGAATACAATATTCTATTAAATAGAATAAATGATAACCTTTTACTTGTACCTCCGAGGCGCAAGTACTTTCAATTATATATAACCATTATACAAAAGAAAGATTCAAATCTCAAATTTCTCAAGATTCGAATTTTCTACTTATACATATCATATACGTAACTATAGAAACTAATGGAACGTTAATCAAAAAGATGAATTAGTGTTACTGGAGCATAACCCCAAGAGTATTGAAACTAATTCGGTAACACTCAATATCAAAAGAATCAAATCATATAAGATTCGATTTCTCCCACTGACCAATTCCATCACGATGGAATCGTAGAAGAATATTATTGAGTAAGAATCACATTCATTAAATAACTTTAGAACTAATTACCATAAATTCACATGTTTGATCATATCAAACATCTTTGAACAATTCAAAGACTCGCGATGAATTTTAAAATATAGTTTTCAACACTTCAAATAGAATATCTTTGAACAATTCAAAGCATTCTATCTGCATTTCATCAGAAACATATTGAAAGTTCTCGAACCATTCAAGACGTTCAATATATATTTTTTTAGAAACATGTAACCAAGTCATGACAATTCATTAACTAAGTTACGAAGTAAGGAAAACTATCCATGCTAATTTATAATTCATTAAACTACACACTTCCAAAGTATTAATTTAATAAATCTGTGGTCCAATGACGATCATTGGAAAAATGAGATTTAATTACATCCTGAATACAATATTCATTAAATGGATAAGAATATATGGTGTGATCTTGTATCAGACCATCCTTTACCATACGGAATAAACATCTAATGCTTATGTGATAAAATCTCATAAAGCATTGTTCTAAGTTATTTAGTTAACCGAATATTTTTCTTAATATTTATCTTTTTATCAATTACACTACTAGTCATATTAAAATATGTAACAACTGTTTATATATAACAAGTGACTTTCCAATAGTCACAAGTTCTATATCAAATATCAAAACAATTATTAAACACTATTTTAAATAACAAGATGGTGTTGGGGTTGGTGCTCAGAGCGCCAATCCAGACCGTATTTATGTCTGATTCATGAATACAAACATCTTTTTTTCCAAAATATTACTTATTTATGGTTGCACCTCTTATTTTTATATACGTATTCGATCTGATTACGATTAGATTGAAACTAAATATGGTTTAGTGATATGTATATATTAGACAAATGCCCGATAATATATAATGCAGTACACAGTTACAAAGGTAGTTTGTAATTGACATTGGGAAGTGTCACTGCTAAATGTATATTATCAAATATAGTTCCTGGTCAAGATTCACTAACACGGGTCGGTTAGTCAAATCCGTTGAGACTAGTACATGTCGTATATCGAGAGTTGGTCCGATGGTTTATCCCAATGAACCATGAGTCTAGGGAGACTCGTATAGATGTGTAGGTGTTTATAATAGATAAACACTGAATGACTCACTGAAGATTCTTAATGGATGGTACACCAACGTCAATAAGAATCTTCTCGGGTTGAGTAGCATAGTGGTCCTTCGACTTGAGATACCATTGTGGATGTATAAGACATCATCCACACTTAGATGGAAGTCATGTCACCGATCTATTTAGATCAGACCTCCGCCTGTTCGTTGGGTGTGGACCGATCCTCAGGATATCCTGTGTGTGTCAAGATAGGATCCGTCATTTTTGTGTACAGAGCATATGTAGTTCATATGCTATTAGCAATCAGTTAAATCTATGGCCATAGTATACTTCGGAAATCAGTTTCGAATGTTATTTATAGATTGCTAATATAATCGTCGACGGGATAATACCTATAGAGATTTGACGTTTACATCTATATCTCTAGGATTATCCGGATACCTGTGACGGAGGGATTATACATATGCAATGACCTCGACCTGTATGATTCAGCTAATATATCTGTGGTCGTCATAATTTACGGGTGGGTAAATTATGGACACGAAATTGGATTTTGTGATGGATATATCTGAATCTAGAGAGTCTCACTAATGAAATATACTCGTAGAGCACTAGGGCAACATTTATGAATAATACTGATTATTTATAAGTCGTTTAAAGGTTAAATGAAAAATAGATGCGAAGGACCTAATAGTCATTTCTTAATTATTGTGTATTTGTACTTAATGATAGATTTTGTTAAATACACATTAATTAAATGTCAAATTGTGATATTTGACATATATCATAAATATATATGTATTTGGATATTTAAAGTAAATATTATACATATATTTAAAATATTTGTATTTAAATAATTATTTAATTATTTAATTGTTAAATAATTAAATTAATTAAGAATATAAATATCCTAAGTTTGTGATATTTTTGGAAATGCTTTAGTTGTCATTGTTGACTTTTTTGGAATCATTAAAGTGTAATGATAAAAAGCAAATACAAGTTGATTAAAGCTTTAAATAAAACAAAGTAAAAATATCTAGATATTTTTATTTATTTTGCTTCCAATTTCGGCCAAGGGCTATTTTTGTGAAGTATATATTGTTTTGTTTCATTTTTAGGGTTTAACAAGTTTATTTGAGAAAAAATAAACATAAAAGAAGTTGAGAGAAAGGCTTGAAGGCAAAAGGAAAATGCTTGGAAATCTTTGAGTTTTGTAAGTTTTTCTTTAAAGCTTTCAACATGGAAATTGTTTCTAACATTCTTGGCATCATTTTGTGTTGCTTTGATGTTCTTTCTTCTATTATAGTTTGAGTTTATTTGGTTGAGAACTTGTGTGAAAGATTGATACATGTAAGTGAGCATAAACTTGTTTTAATGCTTCACTTTTGATTTTTAGAAAATCAAGTTGCCATTCTATAGTTGGTAAGTCACTCCTTCGTGACCTAGAATTTTTCTAGAGTTGTTTCAAAGTGGTGAGGCTAGATTGGTGAAGTATTGAATGGATTAAAGTGTTGGATTTTAAAGATTTGGTAAAATTGCTCAATTTAATGAAATTGAAAAATTAGGGTTCATAACCCACTCCAAATTTGGGGATTTTCATATATGTGATGTATTATGGTATGAATATGATTCATGTAAAATTTTAGGTTAATTGGATTTGATCTTGGCAAGTTTTGAACAAAAGGGAGCAAATTGCAATTAATTACAAATTTTGGGGTGCGCACGACAATTGCTCAAAAATTGGGGATTTGTGTGAAATCTGATTTTGATGGATTAGATGTGTTGAAAAATATTTTAGAAATGATTTAGAATCATCCAAATTTGTATTTGACAACTTTTGGACTAAAATGATCAATTTACAAAGTTTTGGGGCAATTCGGTAATTACCAAGAAATTTGATCTCTTGTGTAATTTTTCAGAATTTGATAATTGGATAATTAAATAAATAAGTTTATTTGATTGATCCGAGAAAAAATTTTGAAATAGGAAAATTTTGATTTTCCGCGATTCCGCTGCGTTACCGATATTCCCCCTTAAAACTCCAACAAAATGGTATCAGAGCGAGTCTGATTCATAACACCCCGATATGATTAGCCCTTTAAAATCTAATGTTTGTTCTTTTCTTTACTTGATACATGTATGCTTTCATTTAATTTGATTAAATTTAAAGTGTATGACACTTTATGGAATATCCCCGCTTAATAAGGTTTTAAAGTAACTGGTATTTGGAATACATGTTTATTGGTTCGCCTTATCAATACGGTTTATAAATATTTTTTTGTGACTACATCCGAGACCGTGCCTCTGCTGTGAGTTATGCCGGATGTATATAAGATACTAGATAAATTCAAGCGAAAGCGGAATCCTGAACGTGCCCTAGCTGTCAGGGTTACGCAAGTAACTTGAGTTTATCATTGACGAGTTTAACCTTGGTACGTCTCCTTGTGGGCCAGCCTTAGCAGCGACAACGAGAAACGACCAGGACCGGAAACCCATGAGTCATTAATGAGTGATTGACAATGAGTTGTCTACCTGTGAATATACGTAGGCGAGACCGTGCCTCTACTGTGAGTCGAAATATATTCATGGGGTCCACTTCCCATTATGGAATTCGATTTAATTATTGAATTCTCATTTTTCCGTTGGGGATTACGGTATTACGTAAAATAGTGGGAGGCACTGCTAAGTTTAAAATATTCCATAACTTTGGCAGTGTGTATTATTATGGAAATTACCGCTTATTTGTTTCCTTATTCTATTGTTTATATAGAATTAAACTTTTATCTACTGCACACATATTTTGATATGTTATCTGACTTGACTCTTTGTTGCAGTTATTCTAGAATAAGTTCTAGATACTATTAGACTAGGATATTATTAGATTGGTCTAAACTATCGGAAACTGTTGTTCCGATTTTCTTCAAAAATCGAGATGGTTAATGACTGTGTTTCTAAGTCATGATAGATAATCTAGATAGATATCCCTTTTAGGATATAATACTTTAGAGAGAATAGTTTCTTATGCAGTAAGAATTGACTTGAATTAGTTCATGTCTCGATATTCTTGACTGGCATTAAGAAAGCCCCATTAGGTATTTGTTTATCTAGTAATGACGTTTCTTAGCTTTAATTACCTTTAGAGACAATGTGTCTGACACAATTTGCTGATCAGTTATTTGCAATTATTGTGAATAATTGAATGCAAATATTAAAGCTAAAGAAAGGAGATGTGTATAGTTGTGTATAGAAAATATCGATTTTCATAATACTATAACTATAGGTATTAGATACCAGATCTCCCGTCTAGTTATTTAAAAATATTAGTTAACGATTGTTTTGATATTTGATATCGGAACTTGCGACTATTGGATAGTTACTTGTTCTTTATAAACAATTGTTATATGTTTTAAAAAATAACTAGTAGTGTCATTGACATAGAGATAAACATTAAGAAAAATTATTCGGTAAAAGTAAATAATTTAGAACAATGCTTTATGAGTTTAATCACTTAAGCATTAGATGCTTATTCCGTATGGTAAAGGATGGTTTGATACGAGATCACACCACATATCCTTATCCATTTAGCAAATATTGTATTCGGGAAGGTGATTAAGATCCCGTTTAACCAATGATTGTCATTGGACCATCAGATTTATTTAACTGATACATTGGATGTATGTAGTTTAATAAATTGTAATTGCTTAAGATAGTTTTCTTTACTTCGTAACTTAGTTTATGAATTTTCATAACTTAGTTACGTGTTTCTGAAAGAACACATATTGAACGTCATGAAATGATCAAGAACTTTCAATCTGTTCTGATGAAACGTAGATTGAACATTTTTGACTTGTTCATATATATTCAATCTAAAGTTTTTAGAGAACTCTATCCTCAAAATTCATTACATGTCATTGAACTGTTCAAAGATTTTTGATACGATCAAACGTATGAATTTAAAGCAATTAGTTCTAAGGTTATTCAATGAATATGATTCTTATTCAATATAATTCTTCCACGATTCCATCTTAATGAAATTGGTCAGTGGGAGTAATTGAATCTTATATGATTTCATTCGTTTGATATTGAATGTTACCGAATTAGTTTCAATACTCTTGGGGTTATGCTCCAGTAACACTAATCCATCTCTTTAATTAATGTTCCATTATTTTCTACAGTTGCATATATGATATGTATAGGTAGAAAATTTGAATCTTGAAAAGTTTAAGATTTGAATATTTCTTTTATATAATAGTTATATAATGGAAATTACTTACACCTCGGGAGTATAAGTAAAGTTTATCATTTATTCTATTTTATAGAATATAGTATTATATTTGATAGAATATCTTTTCTACGATCCTAAGTAATAAAATTATTTTATTACTTGGTGTGTAACATCAGATGTTAATCATTGTAGAAAAAGACTTGACTTATTGAAGTCAATTGTGAGAATGATAAACTATAATTGGAACTATGTAATTAATAAGATAAAACAACCCTTATACATCTTCCGTACAAGTCCAATAGGATAACAGAATCATTCACGAGTATTTGATACTTAATGGTTCTGTTGTTTTCTTATTGAAGAAAAATTATCCTATAACTTATAATGGAAGCGATATTTGATATCGATTCTGGAAGTTCACCATTGAAATATAGATCTAAGATTGTTCATAGCTTACTATGATCAAGTTTTGAACTTGATTACGCTTTCATTATGAATTAGTTCATGATATGTGCTAATTGTTTGCGCAGTAAAAACAGTGTGAGCTTATTAAAGGTTTGACCTTTATAGTATGACAGTGAGAAAAGTTATACTCAGCAATCTATTGTAGATTCTGTGAAAACTTATCTCTAGTCACATTAATTGAACATTTGGAGATATATTGGTTAATATTGATATTAAACTGTACATTTTAACTAAAGAATGCAAAATGGCGTTTTTGAATGACTTATTCAGATAAGAGATCAGTTATGATTTCTTTGTTTGAAGAGTTCATTCTGGAATGGCCCTAGAGTTTGTGTTCTGTTGAGATCGCAGTTTAGTGTGCTAGCTTATAGAGCCTGTTGTAGACTCGGATAAGTCTTCCAGAAATCTGTGTTCTCTATTTTTGACATCAGTCAGATTGTCTGATCTTGTCAAAGTATAGAGGATACATATGTGATTGAAGGGTTAGTGGGAGCGTACAAATTACTTTCTAGTGTTATACATCCTAACAACATTATCATTATTATAGTAATAATGAGATGCTTGTCAAGTAAAAGATTTACCTAAGTCTTCTTTACTCCGTGAAAGCAATGGGAGTAGTCTCTGTTATATTTGATGTAAAGTTTTATATAAGATATAAAACTAAGAGACTTGTGAGATACTCCTATTATTCGTACATTAGATATGATCTAATAAATGACATAACTAGGCTATCTGTATGACAGTTAGTATAACTGTTGGACAGTTATTGTGTGTCTTATATAAAGTATTCATCTTTCGTAAATGATGATTCCTTTTTCGAAAGAGATATTGATTAGAATGTCTAATCAATCTTATGTATCATTTGATGATGACATAATAAATACTTTATAATGTGCGATTGTAGATATCGATTTAATCGTAATTGTTACGAGTTATTTTGATATCATATAGACAATAGGATGGATCTTGAAACACGTTCTTTGTGATCTTTGAGATATTAAAAATGAGTTTCTAATTCATGGAGAATACAGTCTGCAACCAATAGGGTCATATTAGTTTTGAGACTAATTATGACGTTAGACAGTCTACGTCATAAAGAGTCACAAAAGATGTAGTGGGAGTGTCATGAAGGATTCTACTATTTAGTGGAATTAGATGCAACTTATGAAGTATTGACTTATGAAGTTGCATAGTGACCTTATAAATTAGAAGTTTTATATTGTTGTTGTGTTTGCGGTTGTCTTCATAATATTTTGGATTTGATCCCTAAATACTTGGACAACTCAGTAGTTGTAGCACAATACTGATGTAGTATCAAAGTCATATTAATATATAATTTAGATTCTAGAAAATATGAATGATGCTGACTATGGGAAACGATGGAGTTTGTTTGACAAACTCAATATGTAATAGCAGACCTACTTCTTGTTGCCTATCTCTTAAGTGCTAGGTGAGCTTTTGAGAGCCATGAGTATACGATGCACATTGAGATGTGTATATGATATCGTGGATTGGCACTAGAGCAAGTGGGAGAAATTGTTGGGGTTGGTGCTCAGAGCGCCAATCCGGACCGTATTTATGTCTGATTCATGAATACGAACATCCATTTTTTCATAATATTACTTATTTATGGTTTCACCTCTTGTTTTTATATACGTATTTGATCTGATTACGATTAGATTGAAACTAAATATGGTTTAGCGATATGTATATATTAGACAAATGTCCGATAATATATAATGCAGTACACAGTTACAAAGGTAGTTTGTAATTGTCATTGGGAAGTGTCATTGCTAAATGTATATTATCAAATATAGTTCCTGGTCTAGATTCACTAACACGGGTCGGTTAGTCAAATCCGTTGAGACCAGTACATGTCGTATATCGAGACTTGGTCCGATGGTTTATCCCAATGAACCATGAGTCTAGGGAGACTCGTATAGATGTGTAGGTGTTTATAATAGATAAACACTGAACGACTCACTGAAGATTCTTAATGGATGGTACACCAACGTCAATAAGAATCTTCTCGGGTTGAGTAGCATAGTGGTCCTTCGACTTGAGATACCACTGTGGATGTATGAGACATCCTCCACACTTAGATGGCAGTCATGTCACCGATCTATTTAGATCAGACCTCAGCATGTTCGTTGGGTGTGGACCGATCCTCAGGATATCCTGTGTGTGTCAAGATAGGATCCGTCAGTTTTGTGTACAGAGCGTATGTAGTAAATATGCGATTAGCAATCAGTTAAATCTATGGCCATAGTATACTTTGGAAATCAGTTTCGAATGTTATTTATAGATTGCTAATAGAATCGTCGACGGGATAATACCTATAGAGATTTGACATTTACATCTATATCTCTAGGATTATCCGGATACCTGTGACGGAGGGATTATACGTATGCAATGACCTCGACCTGTATGATTCAGCTAGTATATATGTGGTCGTCATAATTTACGGGTGGGTAAATTTTGGACACGAAATTGGATTTTGTGACGGATATACCTGAATCTAGAGTCTCACTAATGAAATATACTCGTAGAGCACTAGGGCAATATTTATGAATAATACTGATTATTTATAAATCGTTTAAAGGTTAAACGAAAAATACATGCGAAATGACCTAATAGTCATTTCTTAATTATTGTGTATTTGTACTTAATGATAGCTTTTGTTAAATACACATTAATTAAATGTCAAATTGTGATATTTGACATATATCATAAATATATATGTATTTGGATATTTAAAGTAAATATTATACATATATTTAAAATATTTGTATTTAAATAATTATTTAATTATTTAATTGTTAAATAATTAAATTAATTAAACATATAAATATCCTAAGTTTGTGATATTTTTGAAAATGCTTTAGTTGCCATTGTTGACTTGTTTGGAATCATTAAAGTGTAATGATAAACAACAAATACAAGTTGATTAAAGCTTTAAATGAAACAAAGTAAAAATATCTAGATATTTTTATTTATTTTGCTTCCAATTTCGGCCAAGGGCTATTTTTGTGATGTATATATTTTTTTGTTTCATTTTTAGGGTTTAACAAGTTCACTTGAGAAAAAAAAAACATAAAAGAAGTTGAGAGAAAAGCTTGAAGGCGAAAGGAAAAAGCTTGGAAATCTTTGAGTTTTGTAAGTTTTTCTTTAAAGCTTTCAACATGGAAATTGTTTCTAACATTCTTGGCATCATTTTTTGTTGCTTTGATGTTCTTTATTCTATTATAGTTTGTGTTTATTTGGTTGAGAACTTGTGTGAAAGATTTATGCATGTAAGTGAGCTTAAACTTGTTTTAAAGCTTCAATTTGATTTTTAAAAAATCAAGTTGCCATTCTAGAGTTGGTAAGCTACTCCTTCGTGACCTAGAATTGTTCTACAGTTGTTACAAAGTGGGGAGGCTAGATTGGTGAAGTATTGAATGGACTAAGTGTTAAATTTTAAAGATTTGCTAAAATTGCGCAATTTGATGAAATTGAAAAATTAGGTTTCATAACCCTCTCCAAATTTGGGGTTTTTCATATATGTGATGTATTATGGTATGAATATGATGCATGTAAAATTTTAGGTTAATTGGATTTGATCTTGGCAAGTTTTGAACAAAAGGGACCAAATTGTAATTAATTGGAAATTTTGGGGTGCTCACGGTAATTGCTCAAAAATTGGGGATATGTGTGAAATCTGATTTCGATGCATTAGATGTGTTGCAAAACATATTAGAAATGATTTAGAATCATCCAAATTTGTATTTAACAACTTTTGGACTAAAATGATCAATTTATAAAGTTTTGGGGCAATTCGGTAATTACCAAGAAATTTGATCTCTTGTGTAATTTTTCAGAATTTGATAATTGGATAATTAATTAAATAAGTTTATTTGATTGATCCGAGAAAAAGTTTTGAAATCGAAAAATTTTGATTTTCCGCGATTCCGCTGCGTTACCGATATTCCCCATTAAAACTCCAACATATGGGAGATCTGGTATCCAATACCTACAATTGTCATATTGTGAGAATCGATATTCTCAACACACAACTATACACATCTCATTTCTTCAGCTTTATAATTTGCCTTCAATTATTCACAACAATTGCAAATAATTGATTAGCAAACTGTGTCAAACACGTGACTTCTAAAAGTCACTAAAGCCAAGAAACGTCATTACAAGATAAACAAATACTTAATGGAGTTTTCTTAATGCCAGTCAAGAATCTCAAAACATGAACTAATTCACGTCAATTCTTACCGCACAAGAAACTATTCTCTCTAGACAATTATTTCATAAAACATATATCTATTTAGATTACTTATCGTGACTTAGTAACTAAGTCACTAACCATTTTGATTTTCAAGAAAATCGGAACAACAGTTCTCGATGGTTTAGACTAATCTAACAATATCCAAGTCTACTAACATTCTAGAACTTATTCTAGAAATACGCAACCATAAGTGAAGTTAGAAAATATATTCAAATAATATGCATGCAGTGGATTAGAAGTATAATTCTATTAACAATATAGAATAAAGGAAAACAAACAAGCGGTAATTTCCATAATATTACACACTGCTTTAGTTATGGATTTTGAACCCAGCAGTGTCTCCACTACTTTACGTAATACTGTAATCCCCAACAGAAAACAGTAATTCAATAATTAAATTGAATTCCATAGTGATAGGTGGACCCCATGAATATATTTTGACTCACAACTTTGGCACGATCTCGCCTACGTATATTCATTAGGTAGACAACTCATTGTTAATCACACTCACTGTGACTCCAAATTTTGGTCCTGACCGTTTCTAGTTATGACAGCTTTGGCACGTTCACAAATAGGCGTATCAAGGCTTCACTTATCAATGACAAACTCAAGCTACCGATGTAGTCCTGACAGCTTTGGCACGTTCAGGATTTCCACTTTCACTTGAATTTGTCTAGTATGAAATATACATCCGGCATGGATAAAATTCTATCAACTACACCCTCACTACTTTGGCACTTTCTCGGATACAGCCATAGAAAGATACCCATAAACCGTATTTACAAGATGGACCAAGAAAAATGCATCCAATACATGTCATTTTACTGCCTTATTTAAGCGGGGATATTCCATAAGAAAGCTTTGCTCTACATCAAATATAGAATATAATCTAGATCAACTTCTAAACAGTTCAATTCTACCTTAGAAAACATAACTTAATTTAACCATTAAATTTTCGTTACGTTTCCCTTTAGCGTAGAACCGAAAAGTCAAGAAATATCTAAATTACATGCATGTGCAAACAATGAAATTGGATTATATATCATATATCAAGCATGACAAATGTAATGGATGAAGGATCAGACATGCTCTGATACCATTTTTGTTTGGGTTTCGGCGCCGGCACAGCGGAAGCTCGCGGTTCGGATGAAATCGTAATTTTAAAACTTTTTAAATTGCCGAATAAATTATTCAATATCCAATATGAATAATTTATTCATATTTCACCTAAACATATTTATTCGATATCATATAATGACATAAATAGTTAAGAAACATCGCGAAACTTTTACGAAAATATTTTTCCGTAAAATGACATAAAACACATTTTTGACCGAACCGATTACCCAATACACATGAGGACTACCCAGGTCAGCCCCAACAGTATTAGAGCAGTTCATGGGCTGCCCGAACAGTGACTAATTTAATGTTTGGGCAGCTGTCACCCAGTTGGCTTAAAAGTCATCCAGTAACGTCGTTTTTCACCGTTTTCGCATATTTCAACTCCGAAATAATTTCCGGCAATGGTTCCAACACCCAAAATACATCCAATACATTCATATGACATTATTTTAATCACAATAAATCTGATTGTTCCAGATCTGATTTTGTAACAAAAATAATCATTTTTTCATCCTTTAATCCAACTTTTTCAATATTAATCAAATTAATCACAACACCAATCCAAGTCACCACCAATGAAGCACCCAAGAATAATTATAGGCATTACAAGAGTGGTCATAACACTCTAGAATGGCAACATATCATCAAATGATCAATTTGAACCAATATTATAATAATGTCATTCAAATCAACTTCACACATGCAATAAGCCTCCAATTCCATCATCCAAATCCAAAAACCCCAAATTCTAAGAAGTAAGTAAACCTAGAACCATTCTAGTAATTCAAGAACAAGAAACTAATTTCCTAAACTCAATAATATTAAAGATTACCTCTTAATCTTCAACTTTTTCTTAAGTTTTTCTTGAATTTTTCACTTTCTTCTTCCTTGAATCATCAAGCTATTTGAGAGTGTTTTGGAAGATAAAAGAACCGGCCATGGCTTCCCTTGGAAGCAAAAGAAAAATTCTTACTTTAAAAAATGGTGATGACCGACTTTGCAAGGGTGTTTTGGTCAGTTTTGTATTTTAATTTCATTAAATTAAAATTAAACTTTATGTTAGCAAATCAAATTTGCACACCTAAAGTTTAATTAAAACATGCCACATGTATCAATAATAATTAGCCATATAACATAACAATTATGAAATATAGATATCATTTAATTATTTAATATTTAACATTTAAATATCAAAATAATTAATTAATATAATTATTAATCCATATGTAATTTATTTACATTAAATAAAATACATATAGAAGTGACATGTGTCAAAATCTCATTTGACAATTAATTAATGTGTATTTAATCAAATTATGTATCAAATACAAATACACAATAATTATAAATTGACCAAAATCCCCTAAAGCATGTGTTTTTGTTTAACCATTTAAACGATTCAAATTAACTCATTTAATCTGGTGAAGTATTATGAATAATCTGTTTTATTCATAACGCGTTGCCCAAGTGCTCAACGAGTACACTTCATATTGTGGGACTCTCTAAGTTTAGGTTTATCTGTCACGAAATCTAATTTCGTATCCATAATTCACCCACTCACGAATTATGACGACCACAGATAATCTCGCTAAACTATGCAAGTCGAGGTCATTACATACGTATAATCCATCTTTCACAGGCTATCCATATTATACTTGGGATATAGATAAGAACGTCAAATCCTTATGGTATAATATAGCCGACTTTCAAATTTACGATCTCTAAATAACACTCGGAACTTACTTCCGAAGTTATACCACGACCATGGATTTACTAGATCGCAAACACATGCAGGATACCTATACTCTGTACATAGGACTGACGGATTCTATCTTGATACGCACTGGATATCATGAGCATCAGTCCACACCCAACGAACAGGCGGAGGTCTGATCTAAATAGATCGGTGACATGACTGTCATCAAAGTGTGGAGGATAACTCATATATCCAATGTGGTATCTCAAGTCGAAGGATCAATATGCTCGCCCAACTCGAGAACATTCCTATTGACGTTGGTGTACCATCTATTAGGAAATCTTCAGTGAGTCGTTCAGTGTTTATCAAATAAACACCTACATGTCTATACGAGTCTCTCGAGACTCATGGTTCATTGGGATAAACCATCGGACCAAGTCACGATATAGACATGTACTGGTCTCATCAGATTTTACTAGCTGACCCGTGTTAGTAAATCTTAACCAGAAACTTTATTTAAGGATATACAACTTATAGTGACGCTTCCCAATGTCAATTACAAACTACGTTGTAACTGCGCACTACGTTGTAAATCCTAGGGTCTTTGTCTAATATACACGTATCACTAAATCAGATTTAGTTTCAATCTAATCATAATTAGATATCTAATCATAATTAGATCAAATATGTATATAAAAGACAATAGGTGCTACCATTAAATAAGTAATATTACGGAAAAATGAATTGATCGTATTTATGAATCGGGCATAAATACGATCCGGATTGGCACTCTGAGCATCAATCCTAATAGAT
This sequence comes from Zanthoxylum bungeanum, assembly GCA_019454045.1. Classification (NCBI taxonomy): domain Eukaryota; kingdom Viridiplantae; phylum Streptophyta; class Magnoliopsida; order Sapindales; family Rutaceae; genus Zanthoxylum; species Zanthoxylum bungeanum. Next base: position 125,865 of record SKCR01024937.1, on the reverse strand, counting down.
GGACCTTGGGAGGGTCACCTTAGCAAGCTATAAAAGGATCTAGATTGTTAGTAAAAGGCTAGACACTGGACAGAAAAAAAAAAGGAAAGAAGATGAAGGACATGGTATTACCTCCAATGCGGAAGATGCTTGGGATTGTGACATCCTCTTCGGTGGACTGCCAATGCCTACCCCAAGGCTCCCGGCCCAGAACCATTTGTCTTTGAAGTTCTTATTGGTGGCTATGAGGTAGTACCAACCCTTATATTATTTTAGGTTGACATTCATTCTGCAAAGTTTTTTCAACTCAGAGACTGTCGGCTCCCACTGTCTTGCTCGGCTTCAGATCACATAAAGCCCAGCCAACACCCTATACCCATTCAATTTTAGTTGACATGGGGCCAGATTCATTGCTGCCAGTATCCTTGAGAAGTACACTTACACGGGTAGACGTAGTCCCATATCGAAGAAGGTCATGCAAAAAGCCACCTGATTTTCGTGAGGTCAGCTTGCTTGATCCCATTATTCTGGGACCCTTATAGTGATGGCCTCGGGGATGTTGAATCTTGTCCTCAGTTGGTCAAGCTCGACCTCAGTTATTGTCGAAGCCCGATCCATGTCCAAGTTAACGAAGACGAGGTCGGGGTGGCTATGCTCGGGTCGGGGTACCCTTCGTCGATATGATTGATTCTCATATTCAAAAGGGATCAGCGTTGTATCATAATCATCGGCACTCTCTAATCCCGAGCTATACACGTTTACTGGCTCTGACTAGAGTGAGGTCGACACGGTGGGAGGTAGGATATTGAAAGCAGTTGGTGAGGAAGACTCTGAGTCCGAAATTCCTGCCAATGTGAGACCCGATGAGGAAGGTTAGTTCATAGCACTTAGTTCAAAAATCTAATCCTATGGTTAGTAAAGCTTAACAATTAAAGGTTATGGTTCACTATGTCATTATTCCTACAGAATGACTAACCCTAAAAAGCTATAAGCTCCATTACAATGGTAAAAATAGTAAATTTGCAAAGCATAACCAGGGCAAACACCTCAAAAATCCCTAGAAACTCATGTTTTCTATTCCCTAACAAAAACCCAGAAAAGCACCCAAATACACACACAAAACCATAAACATATCCACAACAGATAAACACTCCCCCGGATCATCATTAACTCACAGAAAACCCAGAGAAAACAACATAGAAGCATATCACCCAAGTTCACCACCATTATCACAAGCACCAACATGAACGAGGAAAATAAGAAAGGTTAAAGAAGAACTTACTTGCTGTGAGTAGGGGTGGGTTTGGTTCGGTTTTTGCTAAAAACCGAACCAAACCATATTTTACGGTTCAGATTTTTTACCTCTTAAACCAAACCATTAAATAACGGTTTGGTTCGGATTGAAAAATTTTTAAACCAGCGGTTTACGGATTGGTTCGGTTTGGTTTACAGATTATTATATTTAAAACAAATTTTCATCCACTTAAGAGAAGACAAAAGAAAAAAAAAGTATATCCAACAAATAGTATAAAGTGCTAGAGTTGTTAGCTGTGACTCCAGGGAACACATGCACTTCATAAAAGATTGAAAAATGAGACATAATTAATTCTTGTATTTTTTAAAAATTACGTCGAATAATGATCCTACCATCATTCTAATTAAGAGACAAATCCAACATCTTACTTTCAAGAATAATGATGCTACCATAAAACAAAAAATTAAAGAATAAAAGTATTAACAAATAAATATATTAACAAAAAATTTAAGAATAAAAGTATTAACATACTAATAAAAAAAACATAGAATAAAATTAAAAGAAAAATACAATTTTTTTTTATAAAAATATATAATTATTTTAACTATAACAGTTCGGTTCGGTTTAACATGTGCGGTTCGGATTAGCTCCTGAAACCGAACCGTTAGAAAAAAAACCGTAAATTCGGTCCGGTTTGGTTCGGTTTGCGGTTTGGTTCGGTTCGGTCGGTGTTTTGGCCCACCCCTAGCTGTGAGAAGATCTGGGTTGTAGAAGGTGCTTGAAAGATGAGAAGAGCTGGGTTGCAGAAGGGTGCTTGAAGGTATGAAATAGTTTCGTTGAAGAAGATGAATTGCTAAAAGAAAAAAAAATGAAGAGGGACAGCCTTAAATAGGCATGTTCAGGCTGGTTTTGACCGTCGGATTAAAGCAAGTACACGAGATTAATGACACGTGTAAGGGAGATCTCAGCCATTGAAATCAAATGAAAGGCCCAGATTGAGGCCATGAGCTCGGTTGATCACAGTTGTCTTAAGTTTTGACGCGCAAGCCACAGATACACGAATGGCATCTCAGGTAGACGGATCAAAAAAGGTCCAATAGATGTGACAGACATTTAAGGAAGTCCATTAAGCCTTCCCGTCTTCCTAAGAACGATTCAAAAACCCTATGAAGACTCTTCATCTGGCGATGAAAGAAAGTTAATCATTATAAAAGAGAATCTTTGGCAATATTTGTACCATCATGACCCGAGGGATATGGAAATGGGAGTTGTTACGAGCTCCGACCCTGAGGACATAGGCTTGATCTACACCGCCATCTTTTTTGAAGTTCCTGGTATCAACTCACTAACTCATTGATACCGAGAACTATGGGTCATATGTTGATGGTGGTTTTTCACCCCGTGGAAGTTTGAATACCGACGAGGGATAGTATGGGGCTTATACTTGGCCAAAAGGAGAATGAAGAGGGCCCAAAGAGGCTGAAGTTAGACGAAAGACCTGGGCCTATTATACAAGGATATGATCGGCTGATGAACCAGGATTGGGATACCGACCCGACCCGTAAAAGAACCATTAGATTTGGCAGCATTTGAATACTTACGGAAGCCGACCGGGGGAGGCATGCTTTCCGACCTGACCTAGTTGAGGAAATTGAAATAGGTATGACCAAATATCATTGACCTCGATATGCCGATTCGAGGAGCGGATATGAGACCATAAGATATTATGTACGTGAGAGCGTATGACGTATGCCCTACTTGAAATTTTGGGCTTCTAGAAGGTTGATGTTACATGAGTTGTTCAATGACTCTCCTTAGGAAGAGTGCCTAACAGACGAAGCACTACCGGAGCAAGTGAACTCCAGGCCATCACATCTACAGGACGTGTACCAGTGACCAAAAGATTGGAATGATGAGTTTCTACTGACAAGGGTAGTTGAGTTATACGCCAGAGTGACTGTTTGCAAGGTGGTTGGGGAAAAGGAGCATGGGGCGATGATGATAGGGTGACATTAGCTGACGTCATGGGTTGGTGGAACAGTGGATTTACAGCCTATATAAAAGTATTGAAGCCACAGATTCAAGGGTTAGAAATTTTCACATCTGACTACATGTAAAAGAGCTCTAAAGTTTAGTGATAGAGAGAGTTGGTCGGTACCCGGTCATCTGAGAAATTTATAACGAATTTCTTTAATATCCGAGAAGTGGTAAAACCCTCAAAAGTTTACCACTGATGAGGGAGGTTTGTTCGTGGAGATGATTTCTTAAATTACTCTTGGAACGAAAAACAGCCGTCAACAATATCCATTTAAACAAGTGTGTAGTAGTTTCTATTTCTATGTGATCATCACTGAGATGAATTTTTTATTCTTTTTGGTCATTTTAAGAGATTGTAGGCAAGGTAAGAAGTGGACGACATTGTCCGGGCTCGCGGCCCGGTCGGGAGTACGGAGTAGCCTGCGGGGGACTAAACCGAAGAAATAAAATGGAGTCGCCACCCAGTGTGAACTGGGAAATGATTTAAGGCCGCACTCACCCCTCGCAAGGGAAGACCTTAAACCGTTGGGTTCGGAATGGTCCCTTACTTATGCCAATTGTAATGAAAGGATTTATGCGATAATATAACCAAGTCTTATGAAACACATGCAAGATAATTTATCAACACACAAGATTGCACACCTATAATCGTAAATAAAAAATGAAGGCAAAATGCATAATTTATAAACGTATTAAACGATGAAGCGCAATAATGCAACTAATAACAACTATAAAGGCAAAAATAATAAAAGCGAGCACACAATCTCATGAACATAACAAATAAATAAATGCGGAAATATAAATAATTAATAACGGTAAAAGCGTCAATAATGAAATGGTATGGTTAATTATGTAATGCGAAGAAAGAAATTACTTAAATAAGCAAACATGCACGAAATATTAGGAAAAGAAGTCGGTCCACTGCATGCACGTTCATGGTGCATTTGATAACGCGTTCGAATGGTAAATAAAATGCATGTGTTCGAGTAGCGTTTGAGAACGAGTTCGAACGGTAAACACAATGCATGCGTTCGAGTAGCGTTTGATAACGCGTTCGAACGAGATTACCAAAGTGGTATCTAAAATGACACGGAAACATGTATGAATGTTGCTCAAGCGGTACGTGGAGTTGTATCCCAAGTACAGACTGCACTACCATCCATTCGGATTCGGCAACGGAATTTATGTCTGGGTTTCCATCCGATATACCGTTAGAAGCAAACACTCAAACATAAACATGGAATGAATGCGAAAATGAAAAGATGTAAAACAACAACCAAAACAAAGATGGATAGCAAAGTCAATAAGGGAAGGGCGCGGCAAAATATTGTGTTAAAGGTAGCCTTTTAGGCTTTTTCTCCCTCAAATAGAGGATATTTAAACCAACGTAATTAGCCCATGCGCATCAAGAAACAATGCATAATTAAATAAAAGGGATGCGACCAAGGCCGACATCTATATGGGATCTCGTATGCCCGATTGAATGTATTTCGTATTCAATTGAGCATACCTCATTCGGCGCGGCAAAATATCGTGGTAAAGGTAGCATTTAGGCTTTTATCCCTCAAACGGAAGGACCTTTAATCCACTATGATTAGCTCATGCACACTAGATTACAATGCAAGAATAAATAAAGAAATAATATATGGAATGTAGATAAAAGGCGCGACAAAATATTGTGGTAAAGGTAACCTTTTAGGCTTTTTCTCCCTCAAATAGAGGACCTTTAAACCAACGTGATTAGCCCATGCGCATCGAGCAACAATGCATGAACAAATAAAGAAATAATATGCGAAAAGTAAATAACGGACTAAAAAAGGGAGATGCGACCAAGGCCGACATCTATATGGGACCTCATATGCCCGATTGAATGTATTTCATATTCAACCAAGTATACTTCGCCTGGTGCGGCAAAACATCGTGGTAAATGTAGCCTTTAGGCATTTCTCTCGAATTGAGGACCTTTCACCCACATGATTAGCCCATGCGCATCAAGTAACAATGCATGAATAAATAAATAGCGGAACAATAAACATAGATTTAAATCAAAAAATGAAACACATGCTTGAAAGTTTCTCAAGCAGTACGTGGAGTTGTATCCCAATTACAGACCGCACTACCGTCCATTCGGATTCGGCTACGGAATTTACGTTTGGGTTTCCATCTGATATACCGCAAGAGATAGTAGACCATTTAACATAACGCAATCATTAACCCAATGTATAATGATATATGATAATGCATGTAATGAAATAACGATAAATAACAGAAGTGACACATAATAAACTAAGTGCGAAATATTAAAGAAATATAAATGAATGAAAATAAATGCGGAATATTAAAGAGATGTGACCAATAATTTGGCCGTTTTTAATATAGGACTTCTCATGCCCGGTTGGACTTATTCCACGTCCAACCAAGTATGCCGTGTCCGGGATAACAAAATAAAATACAACAAAGGGAGCCCTTAGGTCTTACCTTTTAATTCGCTTCTCGGGAGTGCGTTGGGACGTCGCTGGAAGGGTTAACACTTCACTATTTTTCTGGTTTGCCGTTGTTCTGGGCTGCTGTTTCCACTGTTTTCTTCGCTGTTTTTGCTGCTATTTATCACTGTTTTGGACTGTTTGAGAACTGTTTTCTGGTCACTGTTTCGGGGTTATTCTCGGTGCTAAAGGCTACTATTTTAGGGTTATTTTTGGGTGAAATAGGGGACTGTTTTTGGAATAATTTATTCACGGTTTTGGGACTCAGTTTGGTGTCGGTTTGGGGCTGTTTTTAGTTGAGTTTCACGGCTTGCTCGGGGTTTGTTCTCGGCAGTGAGATTATGGGTTTATTCGTTTACGTGAGGGGCTGTCGGTTAGTGAGGGGGTGCTGTACGTGGCTATTGGCTGCGTGGCTGCTGCTGAGTGAGTTGAAGTGAGAGGGCTGAGCGTGTGTTTTGGGAGTCGGTCATGAGGTGAAGGGGCTGGTTTAACGTGAAGGGTTCGTGGCTTTATTTTGTGGTCGTGAATAGAAGGCGTGGCTGTGTTTGTTGAGTGCGTGCAGCTTAGGGTTTATCGTTGCGTGTGTGTTGTTTGGCCGTGAAGTCTTTGGCTTGTCCTTTGGCTGCTTTCACGTTAATGGCTGAGTGGATGTGTTTGCTAGGGGCTGCTTCACGTGAAAGAGGGCAAGTGTAGGGGGCAGGCTTCGTGGCTCTATTTGGTTACGTGAGTGTGCTGTTTTTGTTTTGTAGAGAGAGAGGGGTTGTTGAGGAGTTGTGAGGCTGTTTGAAAGGCTGTGGTGTTCACGTGAGTGGTTGCTTTGTTGTTTAAGTATGGGGCGTGAGAAGGGTTATTTTGATGAGGGGCCGAGAGTTAGGAGAGAGGAGAGGTTAGGGTTTCTTTGTTGTTTGTTTTGTTTTTTTTTTTTTTTTTTTGTGAGGAGCGTCCAAGAGGAATAGGGTTGGCATAGGTCTCTTTATATAGTTATGCACTAGGGTTTGCTTGTGCATGGGATCTTCAAACAAGGAAACAAAAATCAAGTAAAAAATGGATGTATTTAATTAATTTAAAAGAGAGAAATAAATTTGTGAAATTTTGGTAGGGAAATCTTTAAATTGGTAGGTGATTTATTTAATTTAGGAATAAGATTTATTTAATTTAGGAATGGAATTTGTTTTGATTTTAATTGGATTTGATTTGATTTTAATTGGATTTAATATATTTGTGACATGTGTTTTAAATGTTTTAATTATTTTTGGATTGGGCTTGGGCAAAATGGGCTTTTGATGGGTGCGGGGATTTTGGGCCGAGGTTTAATAGTTAAAACAGAGATTAATCGAGCGAACCCGAGGCTAAACAAATGAATTAAATTCGATAAGATATTTATTTTCTGAATTCCCTTCCGACGTCCGTTTTCCCGCGACTTCCGCAACTTATCGGGTAGTGCCTCTGAACGTGGCTCATCATCGGGCTTTCATGCAAAAATGCAAGTGTCTACATAGATCTTAACTATTTATGAATAATCACACATCTAAACAATTGTATAAATCGTTGGAAAAATAACTTATGATATGATTATATTGTGATTTAATTTTGAGTTGGGCCCGGTAAGAGAAAGTAAAAGGTTATGAACAATTCAGATTATTCTCCGTGAATATTTCAAAATCATATATTTATATGTTCAAAATAATACTCGGATGAAGGAAAATTATCTTTCAAATTACACTTATAGAGATAAAAAAAAAAAATTTAAAGGAAAATTTTAAAATCATATATATATGCTTCAATTTTCCGTTCACACATATATTCTAATGTAATTCATTTCCATTGATGTTGTTGTAATTTGTGTTTCAATTTCGCTTTTCGTATATTGTTGTATCACTTTTCATTAATTTAATTAATAATTACTGTGTACTCATATATTTTGTTTTGCCAAAATAAATATGTTTGTCAATGCAATATTTTTTTTCAAAATACATTTCATACAACTTTAACCCACCCATACATAAATTAAAAAAAAAATTTGACTTTAGCCAACACGATTAGTGTGAGAGGGACTCGATATCTGGCATCTTATTTATGCTGTAATAGCCAAACTAATTGAACTTTTCATTAATTATAGATAATCATGTCAGCACAATATATCTATATCAATATATAAAACAGGAATATTGATACATATAAGAATAATATGCATTATCCAAAAAGAGAGGTCAAAAAAGTGATATGCTAATGTGCCTTTATTTTGCGATTTTTCATACTATATACAATTCAGATGAGATATGTTCCTGCATATCCTCATCAATAATTGTTGGGTTTTGTCTTATTTCAACTTTAGAAATGATTTCTTAATATTATCGGGTGTCTTTAAGAATACTTAAAATCATATTAAAAATAATTTTTATATTGAAATTAATTTAATTAATAATAATTGTGTACTGATATCATTTGTTTTGCCAACATAAATATGTTTGTGAATGCAATATTTTTTTCACAATACATTTCATACAACTTTAGCCCACCCTAACCACCCATACATAAATAAAAATTAAATAATTTTAGCATACAGGATTAGTGTGAGAGGGAATCGATTTCTGATCTCTTATTTATACTGTAATAGTCAAACTAAGTGAACTATTCATTAATTGTAAATAATCTTGTCACCGCAATATATCAATATCCATATATAAAAAAAGAACGATACATACAAGAACTGGCATAGAATCCACACTATATGCGAGTTTTTTTGAGTCCAAAGGTCTTCGGTTTTTTTTTTTGAATTGTTCATGTTAGGTGTAATAACCAAAGTCTTATATAATTATTTTAACTAAAATAATGGTGATGAAATAAAATTTTTCTAAAACATAAGAAATTTAAGACAATCTAAAGGTAAAATAAATTTAAACGATTAATACGTGTGTAATACCCGTAGAGAAAAAAAAAATAAAATAAAAAATAAGAAAAGAAAAGAAAAGAAGAAGAAAAAGAAAAAGAGAGAAAAGAAAAGGAGAGCTTGGGCGTGAAACCCATTTTAAGTTAAAGGGAGGGGAACTAGTGGTTGGGGCCCAATTGCCCCACATATAAATAATAAAAATAATAGTAATAGAGTAAAAGAAAATACTAGATCCTTCTTTCTCACACACACCTGGTTTCTCATTTCTTTTTCTTTTTCTTTTTCTTCTCTCTTTTACGCGCACGCACGCACCAGAACCCTCAATTTTTTTCTCTCCCTCACACGCCCACAGCAAGCATCACTCATTCCTCTCCAATTTTTCTTCTTTCAGTTTGTTGGAGCAAAAAAACCATACCATTTTAGGTCAAACACATCATTGCCCTAACTACCAATTTCACTAATTACTTCTATAATTTAGTGTAATGCGGTAATGGACAAGGGAGGCCAAACAATCAAGCCCTAAGATGAACCTCCTTGACCGAACCTGAAACTAATTGAGGACCTCGATTTTTCTGACTTTTTAGGTAATGGATCTTCCTTATTCTCTTTCCATTTTCATTATTTGGATGTGATTTGTGCTATAAGGGTTATGAATTTTGATGCGTTATTATTGATTATTTTAATGTGCTTGAAGAGTGTAGTGTGGCGTTTAAGCTAGGGTAGTGAACGATAGTTTAGGGCAAGGGGCTGTTTGGTTTATTAGGAATGCACAGATGGGTATTTTCGTATTTGGGTAGGGGATTCGGAGATTGTTTTGGGTTATTATTTTCAACCATGGTGAAATTAGGGTGTGGTTATTTTCATTTTGTAGATTTACTTTATGCCTCCGCGAATGAGAGATGCACGTGAGAGAGCCCCACAAGAGCTTGCTCCAGATCAAGGCTCATCGATACCACACGAGCCTGCGCCCAGGGGTGGGGGGCGCCCTGCTCGTAGGAGGCACAGTCCACCTTTACAATAGGAGGAATTTAGTGAAGCTTTCTTAACTCGGTTTCTGCCTGAAAGTGTAAGGGATGTTAGAGCTAGAGAGTTTGAACAGTTGGTGCATGGTGAACGAATGACAGTAATGGAGTATGATATAGCATTTACAGGCTATCTCAGTTTGCTCTTCACTTGGTTGCCACTGAAGAAATGAAATTAAAGAGATTTGTCAATGGGCTACGTGATTACCTGTTTAGGTCCATCTTGATAACCCCAGAGATGACTTACACATAGGCTTTAAATGCAACATTATGATTTGAGGAAAGGGCTCAAGAGAGGCACGCGAAGAAGGAGGTTCAGAAGAAAGTAAGGTCTGAGGCAACATGGAAAAATTCTCATCGGGAGAATGGTAAAACTCATGGTTGGCCTACTTCTTCTCAGACATATCACGGTAGGAAACTTCTGGCTATAGGAATGTTGGAAGAGGTTACTCTTAGGGTGTTCCTTCGCAATCTGTGACACAAGCCTCTGTTGTTAGATCCGGGGTACCCATTTGTTCCGTTTGTGGTCAACCTCATCGAGGCGAGTGCAGGAAAATTTAAGGAGCATGCTATCAGTGTGGTGAAATGAGGCATTTTGTTAAAGACTGTCCATCCTTGTACGTCAGCCTTCAGAATCTACAGGGGTGCCTGGAAATGTTCTGGGGCAGATTCCTAGAGGGCGAGGTTATGGAGATCAGAGAAAGATTGAGATGAGGCAGTCTTCTAGAGGGTGAGGCCATCCATCAGTTGGTAGGGGACAGGTGAGGGTTTTTGCTTTAACCCCTCAGGATTCTCAGGCTTCAAATGTGTGTGTGACATGTATTTTGACAGTTGAAGCTTTTCGTGCTAGAACCTTTTTTGATCCTGGAGCCACACATTCTTTTTCATCGTCTCACTTTGAATTGAATTTGAGAAGAAAATTAGAAGCGTTAGAATCTCCACTTGTTGTGTCTACGCCGGTGGGAAATTCTATTATATTGTCGAATGTCTTAAAGTCTTGCAAAGTAGTATTGGGGCAACATGCGTACCCTATTGATTTGATTGTGTTGGGAAATTACTAATTTTGACGTAATTCTGGGAATGGATTGGCTATCTCGAGATCATGCCACCTTGGACTGCAGGGAGAAAGTGGTGACCTTTTAGAGGTAGAATTTCAAGGGGACAGAAGTGAGGTTCATAATAATTTGATTTCGGCGATTTGTGCATGTAAATTGCTTAGGAAAATGGTGTGAAAGGTACCTTGCGTATGTGATTGATATAGAAGGGAGTCAAGCGGAACTTAATTAGGTTTCGGTGGTTAGAGAGTATCCTGATGTGTTCCCAGAAGAGTTACCAAAACTACCACCACATAGGGAGATTGAGTTTTGTATTGACGTTGTTTCGGGAACTCAACATATTTATATCCCTCTCTACCGAATGACACCTCCCGAGTTGAAGGAGCTAAAGGTCCAACTCCATGAACTTTTAGATAAAGGTTTCATTTGGCTGAGTACATCTCTGTGGGGCGCACCTGTGTTATTTGTTAAAAAGAAAGATGGTACCTTTCAGTTGTGTATTGATTATCGGTAGTTGAATAAAGTTATATCAAGAATAAATATCCCTTACCCCGGATATATGATTTGTTTGACCAGCTACAAGGATCGCAATGCTTTTCAAAGATTGATATACGATTTGGTTATCATCAGCTTCGAATCAGAAATGAGGATGTTCCAAAAATAACTTTTCGGACTCGATACGGGCACTATGAGTTTCTGGTTATGTCTTTCGGTCTCACAAATGCTCTGACGACGTTTATGGATTTAATGAATCAAGTATTCAGACTGTTTTTAGACCAGTTTGTGATAGTTTTCATTGATGATATATTGATTTATTCTAAGAGCACTGGAGATCATGAGCGTCATTTGCATGACTTTGCAGAGTTTGAGGGAACGTAGGTTATATGCGAAGTTTTCTAAGTGTGAATTTTGGCTGACTGAAGTGGTATTCTTGGGGCACGTAGTATCTAAATATGGTATTAGTGTTGATATGAAGAAGGTGGAAGCGGTGCAAAATTGGCCACGTCCTAAAGTGTTATGGAGATTAGAAGTTTCCTAGGACTAGCTGGTTATTACAGAAGGTTCGTGGAAAACTTTTCTAGCATAGCAGCGCCTTTAACCTACCCGACTCAGAAATGGGTTAAATTTGTGTGGACTGATGGATAAGAGAGGAGCTTTCAGGAACTGAAGAGGCGTTTGACCTCGACTCCAGTACTATCCCTACCACTGGGTTCTGGTGGTTTTGTAGTGTTTTGTGATGCCTCTCGAATAAGTCTGGGTTGCGTGTTAATGCAACATGGCAGAGTTATTGCCTATGCATCTAGGCAGTTGAAAACTTATGAGCAAAATTACCATACCCACGACTTAGAAATGGCTGCAATATATTTGCTCTCAAGATCTGGAGACATTTTTTTGTACTGTGAACAGTTTGAGATTTACACCGATCACAAAAGTTTGAAGTACATTTTTGATCAGAAAGATTTAAATCTAAGGCAAAAAAGTTAGGTAGAGTTCTTGAAGGATTATGATTACTCCATTTTGTATCACCAGGTAAAGGGAATGTGGTGGCAGATTCGCTGAGCATGAAATCGATTGGGAGCCTAGCTTATTTGCCGATCGGTAGAAGGAGGAGAGTACAAGAATTGCATGAGTGTTTACAAAGTGGAGTGGAACTTTGGCTTTCTGAATCCGGAACATTGTTGCCACAAATTCAAGTTAAATCGATTCTCATTGAAGAGTTAGCAGAGGCACAGTCAACTGATCCACATGTTCATAACATAAAGGACATTGTATTATAAGGTGATAGAAGGGAATTTCGGGTGGATGAACAAGGTGTGTTGCGATTTAATGACAGTATTGTGGTGCCTACAAATAGGGAGTTACATAGAGATAATGGATATGGCCCATGCATCTTCTTATACTATGCATCTCAGTGCGATAAAAATATATCGGGATTTAAAACAGTTTTACTGATAGGAATGAATGAAGAGAGATGTGGCATAATTCGTATCCAGGTGCCTCATATGTCAACAAGTGAAAGCGGAGCATCAGAAACCTGCAGGTACTATTCAGGGGTTGGAAATTCCAGAATGGAAATGGGATAAAATCACTCTGGCTTTTGTTGCGGGTCTTCCACGGACACTGAGGGGTTTTGACTCAATTTGGGTGATTGTAGACAGACTGACGAAATTGGCACATTTCCTTCCAGTAAAAACCACCTATTCGACATCTCAGTATGCCCAAATCTACCTGGATAACGTTGTGTCATTGCATGGTGTGCCAATTTCGATTGTTTCTGATCGGGGTACGCAGTTTGCCTCAAAGTTTTGGAAGTCTTTCCTAGAGGCTTTGGGTATTCAGCTACAGTTTAGTACAGCTTTTCACCCCAGACAGATGGACAATCTGAACATACTATCCAAACCTTGGAAGATATGTTGAGAGCCTACACCTTAGATTTTGAAGGAAGTTGGGACAAGTATCCGACGTTAATCGAATTCGTCTATAACAATAGCTATCGTTCTAGTATCCAAATGACACCCTTTGAAGCCTTGTATGGGCATAAATGTCCATCTCCCGTGGGATAGTTTGAAGTTGGGGAGACTAAAGTATTGGGTCCGTATTTAATTCAAGACTCCATAGAAAAAGTAAAGTTGATTAAAGAAAGGTTGAAGACTGCTTAGAGTAGACAAAAGTCTTATACAGATCAGAGGCGGAGAGAACTTGAGTTTCAGGTTGGAGATTATGTATTTCTGAAGGTCTCTCCATTTAAAAGGAGTATGCGCTTCGGTAAAAATGGTAAAATGGGAAATTAAGCAACGGTATATTGGGCCATTTCAAATCTTAAGAAAAGTAGGAGAAAAGGCTTATGAACTCGCATTATCGCCTGCTATAGATAAAGAACATCCGGTGTTCCATGTATCCATGCTCAAGAAATAAAATTCCTGATGAGTCCCATGTTTTGGAGCAACATGTGTTGGATTTGCGACAAGATCTAACATACCCAGAACTACCGGTGGCCATTATTGACAGATAGGTAAGGAAGCTTTGTTCTAAGAATGTACCATCGGTAAAGGTAGTATGGCAAAATCATAGTGACCAAGAAGCTAAGTGGGAATCTGAAGGACTTATGCGTTCACTATATCCGCATCTATTTGAGTCGGTTAGTAAACTATTTCTCTAATTAATTTCGCTTTAATTTTGAATTCGAGGACGAATTCTTTTGAGGGCGGATAATATAATACCCGTAGAAAAAAAAAGAGAAAAGAGAAAAGAGAAAAAAGAGAGTGGGCTTGGTGGTGAAAGCCATTTTCGGTTAAAATGAGGGGAAATAGTTGTGGGGGGCCCATTGCCACATATTAAAATTTAAATATATATATATATATATATATATATATATATATATATATATAATAAAATAATAGTAATAGAGTAAAGGAAAATACTAGACCATTCTTTCTCTCACACACACACACCTGATTTCTCAGTTCTTTTTCCTCTCTCTTGCACGCACACACAACCCTCTTTATTCTTCCTATCTTTCACGCACATGTTGGGGTTGGTGCTCAGAGCACCAATTCCCCGTTGTATTTCCTTGTAAATACTATTGTAAACGTTTTATTATGAATAAAATAAGCAGTTTCTATAATTAATATATCTCTTTATATGCGAAAATTATATTATGTGCTGGGTGTATATGTCATCTCTCTCACAGCAGGCGAGCCCCACAACTGTGTGGGGCCCGCCTGCTGTGAGAGAGATGGCATATACATCCGGCACATGATATACCACCTCCTTTATATGGTAAAGACGTAATTGACCTTAGAATGATTAGTCATGATGCAGTTGTAAAAAACGTCGCAACTGACATTGAGTTGTATCATGACGTTGTCATTCTTAGACAGTTTCTGGTCAAGGTTACACTACTTGGTCAGTAAAGTAAACTCGTTGAGACCGGTACATGTCGTATACTGGAATATATGATTGCAATGGTTTCTCAATGAACCATGAGTCTTGGAGACTCGTATAGACGTGTAGATGTTTATAGCGGATATACACTGAATGACACCGAAGATTCTTAATTGATTGTACACCAACGTCAATAAGAATCTTCTCGGGTTGAGTAGCATTTGTGATTCTTTGACTTGAGATATCATTGTGGGCACATGAGGCATCTTCCACACTTAGATGGCAGTCATGTCACTGATCTATCATATCAGACCTCCGCCTGTTCGTTGGGTGTGGACAGATCCTCAAGGTGTTCTGTGTGTGTCGAGATAGGATCTGTCAGTTTTATGTACAGAGCATAGGTAGTCCATATATGATTAGCAATCAGATAAAAACCATAGGCCTGTGGTACACTTTAGAACTAAGTTGTGAGTGTTCTTTTAGAGATTGCTAATAGATACGTCGACGGGATTGTCCCTATAGAGATTTGACGTTTACATCTATATCTCTAGGATATATCTGGATACCTGTGACAGAGGAATTAGACATATGACATGACCTCGACCTGTATGATTCAGCGAGTTTATCTGTGGTCGTCATAATTTATGGGTGGGTAAATTATGGACACGAAATTGGATTTCGTGACGAATATGCCTGAATCTAGAGAGTCTCACTAGTGAAATATACTCGTAGAGCATTAGGGCAACTTTTATGAATAATACTGATTATTTATTAGTCGTTTAAATGTTAAACGAAAAATACATGAGAATGGACCTAATAGTCATTTCCTAATTATTGTGTATTTATATTTAATAATAGATTTATTAAATACACATTTATTAAATGTCAAATTGTGATATTTGACATATATAATAAATATATATGTATTTAGATATTTAAAGTAAATATAATACATATATTTAAAATATTTATATTTAAATAATTATTTAATTGTTAAATAATTAAATTAATTAAAAATATAAATATCTTAAGTTTTGATATTTTTGGAGATGACTTAAGTTGCTTTATTTGACTTGTTAATAAATCATTAAATGTGTAATGATCAAAGTTGCAAGTTGATAAAGTAAGCTTTAATGAAACAAAAATATCTAGATATTTTACATATACACTCAAATTCGGCCAAGGCTATTTGGTGTGAGTATATATTGTTT
Source organism: Zanthoxylum bungeanum (assembly GCA_019454045.1). Taxonomy (NCBI): domain Eukaryota; kingdom Viridiplantae; phylum Streptophyta; class Magnoliopsida; order Sapindales; family Rutaceae; genus Zanthoxylum; species Zanthoxylum bungeanum. Next base: position 110,048 of record SKCR01024937.1, on the reverse strand, counting down.
TGTTTCATTTTTTTAGGTTAAGGTTAACAAGTTACACAAAAATAAACACAAAAGAGTTGAGAGCAAAAGTTGAAGAACAAAAAGGAAAGCTTGGAAATAAGTTATTTTTGTAAGTTTCTCTTTAAATTTTCAACTTAGAAAATGTTTCTATCCTGCTTAGCTTCAACATGTGTTGCTAGGATGTTGTCTCTACACTTTTAGTTTGTGTTTTAAAAGGTTATGAACTTGTTTGAAAGATGAAAGCATGTATGGTATCCAAGTGAGCTTGAAATGGTTTCATAAGCTCTATTTTGATTATTTTATAATCAAGTTGTCATTCTAGAGTAGCTAAGCTACTCATTGATGGCCTAGAGTGGTTCTTGAGTTGTTTCATGATGGTGAGACTTGTTTGATGTGGTTTAGATTGAATTAAAGTGTTGGATTTAATTTATTTGGTAAAATTTTCAATTTGAAGAAATTATAAAATTAGGGTTCTTAACCCTTTCCAAATTTGGGGCTTTTCATATATGTGATGTATTATGGTGTGTATATGATGCATATTAATTTTTGAGTTGATTGGATTTGAACAAAAATGGTCCAAATTGTAAAAACTGAAAAGTTGAGGGTGTGTTCGGCAATTACAAATAAATTGGGGAATTTGTTGTAATTTGTTTTTGATGTGTTGGACATGTTGGAAATCATTTTAGAATTGATTTAGAATCATCCAAAATTGTATTTGACAATTTAAGGACTAAAATGATCAATTTGCAAACTATTGGGCCAATTCGGCAATTATCAAGAAATTTGATTTCTTGTGTAAAATTTCAGTTTTTAAGTATTGGATAATTAAATAAATAAGTTTATTTAATTGATCCAAGAAAAATTATTGAAATCGGAAAAATTTTGATTTTCCACATTTCAGTTGCGTTAATGGATTTTCGCAATAAAACCCCTACAAAATGGTATCAGAGCGAGTCTGATTCTGGACACCCTGATATGATTTTGCCTTTTAAATTCAATGTTTAATTTAATCTTTACTTTATCCATACATGTGTTTATTTAATTTGATTAAATAAAGTAAAAAGTATCTTTTACGGAAAATCCCTAATTAATAAGATTTATGATAATTATGTATTTGATGCATGTTACATGGTCCGTCTTGTCAATACGATTTATGAATATTTTTTCTATGACTACATACGAGAACGTGCCAAAGCTGTGAGGGTGTAGCCGATAGAAATTTATTTATGCCGGATGTATATCTGATACTAGATAAATTCAAGCGAAAACGTAATCCTAAACGTGCCAAAACTGTCAGGGTTACGCAAGTAGCTTGAGTTTATCATTGATGAGTTTAACCTTGGTACGCCTCCTTGTGAACGTGCTGAAGCTGTCACAACGAGAAACAACCAGGATCGGAAACCCAAGAGTCACTATTGAGTGATTGACAATGAGTTGTATACCTGATGAATATACGTTGGCAAGAACGTGCCAAAGCTGTGAGCTAAAATATATTCATGGGATCCACATTTCACTATCTGTATTTAATTTAATTATTAATCCTTTGTATTCTGTTTGGGGATTACAGTATTGAATGATTTAGTGGGAGAGGCATTTTTAGATTAAAAATCCATGATCTAGTTAATGCTTTCGATATTATATAAAACTGCTTAATTTCTGCTAACCTTTTTTCGTAATCTATGTGATAGATTGGCGATGGCGGCACAATTGACTAATCCGTTTGCACGTATGTTTGATACGAACAAACTTAAAGGCGCTGAGAACTTTGCCGATTGGGATTTGAATTTAAGGATTGTCCTTGAATCCGAAAAGTTGGGATATGTATTCGAGGGTTCGCTGCCTCTTGTTGTGTCTGAGGACGCAACACCAGAGGAACTACAAGTTTTCCAATATTGGAAAGATGATGATTTAAAAGTTAAATCATACATCTTAAGTTCACCGGCATCGGAACTCAAGAGACAATACTATGGCATGGCAGATGCATATAGTATGATGATGCGATTAAGAGAATCGTATATGAACAAATAACAAATTGTTGTTCATAAGTTTGCAATGGAACTGTTCCATGCGCGACTAGATGAGGGGCAAGCTGTGAGCTCGCATATTCTTCACTTGATCGATTTGATCGAACAACTGAGGCAACATAATTTCCCTCTGAATGACATTCTCGGTAGGAGTGTCATTCTTGGTTCACTCCCAGCTTCATATCACCAATTCGTGATGTATTCCAACATAAATGGGATTATCTGTTTGTAGGACACAGAAATCAGCGACGTTGTTCCGGGCTCGCGACCTGGTTGGGAGTACGGAGTAGGACCTTGTATGCCCGATTGAACATATTTCACATTCAATCGAGTGTACTTCGTCCGGCGCGGCAAAACAGTATGGTAAAGGTAGCCTTTAGGCATTTCCCTCAAATGGAGGACCTTTAACCCACCTTAGTTAGCCCATGCGCATTAGATTACAATGTATGAATAAATAAATAAATAATATGGGACCTTGTATGCCCGATTAAACACATTTCCCATTCAATCGAGTGTACTTCGTCCGGCGCGGCAAAACGTCGTGGCAAAGGTAGCCCTTAGGCTTTTCATCCCTCACGGTGGAGGACCTTTAATCCAATTTGATTTGCCCATGCGCATTACACTATGATGCATGATTTATCAAGGAGATGACATACAGAAAGCAAATAATAAAATAATAAAAGGCGCGGCGAAATGTCATGGTAAAGGTAGCCTTTTAGGCTTTTCTTTCCTCAAATAGTGAACCTTTAGACCAACATAATAAGCCCATGCGCATTACATTACAATGCATATAAATAAATGAGACAATGATATGGGACTTCGTATGTCTGATTAAACATATCTCCCATTCAATCAAACATACTTCGTCCGGCGCGGCAAAACGTCGTGGCAAAGGTAGCCCTTAGGCTTTTCATCCCTCAAAACGGAGGACCTTTAATCTAACTTGATTTGCCCATGCGCATTTCATTACAATGAAGAAATAAGTAACATGCAGAAATTAAATAACATACTAACGACTAAATCATGCTTAAAAATAAATAACATACTAACGACTAAATCATGCTCAAACATAAGGTTGGACGAAACGAAATATTTGTGTCTCTCAAGCGATACGTGGCATTGTATCCCGAGTGCAGACCGCACTACCGTCCATTCGGATTCGGCTACGGAATTTACGTCCGGGTTTCCATTCGATATACCGCAAGAGAGAACACATATTCCATTCATTTGAAAGTCATATCATACACCAATCCACAATACTCATGCAAAATAAAGTAAGAAAATAAATAAAAACAAGGGAGAATAAATAAAAAAGGGTGCCCTCAGGTCTAACCTCTTAAGTCGTCTCTCAGAAGTGCGCTACTCGGTTTTCGGAAGGGTTGATGCTCCGCAACTCCTCCGGTTCACTGGTTCGTTGTTTCTCTTCGTTGCCTCGCTGCTCGGGCTGCTGTTTTACTCCGTTTCGCTGCTGTTTCTTGTTGTTTTTTGTTTTTGGTAATTTAGGGGTTTTTGGACTGTTGTTTTGCAGTATTTGAGGTGTCTTAAGGTGCAGTTTTTTTTTGTCACTATTTTCGGTAATCTAGGCTACTGTTTGAGGGTGTTTGGGCTGCTGTTTGGGGGTGTATTTTCGGTCACTGCAGTGCAATTTCAGGGGTGATTTTTGGTGAATGGAAGGGTTGTTTCAGAGGTATGTTTCGGTGATCCAAGGGCTATTTGAAGCTGTGATTTTTGGTGATTGTAGGGGCAGTTTCAGGGGTGTATTCGGTGATGATGCTTAATGTTTATGGGGGTGTTTTGGTGATGTTCCTTTGCTCTTTTGGGAGAGTGTTTCGGTGATGGTAGAGAGGATGAGAAGAGAGAATTATTTGCTTTGTTTCTTGTTTCTTTGGGCGTGACTTGCTAGGGGAGTCAAAGGTTGAGTTTGTGCTTCTTTTATAGGGAAAGGCTAGGGTTCTCCTTGTGTGAATAGGAAAGGAATCATGCAATCAATGGTGATATCTCCTAATTAGTATATCGCAAGAAAATTATCTATTTAATTAGGGATATGATTTGGCTTGATTAGGAAGATGATATATTTGATTTGATTTGTTTTGTTTTATTTAGATATGTGATTTATTTAGATTTCACCATATGTTTAATATGTTAATTTTATTTTGAATGTGTTTTATTGGGCTTGGGCTTGTGCTAGAAGAGGTGTGGGCGTGTGGTTGGTCCTTTTGGTGGGCTTGGTGGTGCTTGGGCTTGATGTGTGGCTTGCGGGGGGTTTGGGCCAAGGATAAATGGTTTGCAGGGGGTTTTGGGCCGAGGATAAGTTTTAAAACAGAGGTCCAACGAGCGAACCCACAACTAAGCAAACAAATTTATTCCAACAAGATATCAATTTCTAACTTTTCCCTTCCGACATCTGTTTCCCGCGACTTCCACAACTTAAAAGGCAGTGTCTCCATATGACACTCATCATCGGGACTTACATGATGTTGGACAATTATGACCCATAGCGTCACTATTTGTACAGATCATGGTGTTGTTGTACAAATTAACTATGTGACAAAGGAGATTCCACTCTTATCATTTGTGATTAGATCACCAAGATATATAAATGATAGAAGGTCCCTGTGATTTGTTCCTGGATTGAGAATGATATGAGACAGTATCAATCCACGAAGGATAAATCATTAAACATCCTAGTCAGAGCATTATCGAGATTGGACATCGATGAATGCGTAAAAGACTAGTATTACACTTGTGCGCGTTGTAAGGGCACAACAACATAGTTCTCATATATTTGGGTATAGGATACTCATGCAAGTGTAATAGGAGGTTGTGTTTTACCGATGGTACGGGAAACAGCTTCGCTCTGGATAGACCCCCTCGGAATTCCATTGGTAGTATGACTATGTGTCTATGGAAGTCCGAAATCAGGGTAGGTGTATTTGGTCTTAACTTGAGACTTGCACCGCTAATACTTGCCACAATCAATATACTTTGGTTGCGGTCGTCCAGGGCTCTGTGTACGCCAATGCTGGGTATATTGAGAATCGTAATGTGTTGGGTGTGATGTCAAGACGGAAGTATCACTCCAGTCATATGGAGTTGATGATCGTGCATGGATACAAAACTAGTTCTCTAAAAAGGTTGCAGCTGTCGGGATAATATGACTTGGTCATGATTATCCGATAATAAAGAGACTAGTTGCTCGTCATCCGATATATGCTTCGTATGAGGCAGACTTTTTACCAGCCCCAGGCCTTGCATGTGATCATCCGATACTGGATCGAAATACGCAATACTACGTATACTACGCTTGATATAGATCCTTTATTCCTGTAAGGATATTTCTGGAGAATTGGGTAGGCATGGCGCTTTGCTAGAAGCCAACCTTGTCTTGTAAATCGGTAAAATGTAGTACGAGGTACTTGCGTGTTCGGATAATTCGACGACCGAATTTACTGCCAACATATCCGGGGATCTCATGGGTCGCTTCCCGAAGATTCACCGATGACGTATGACTCGCACTTTTAATTAATCTGGGATTAATTAGATGAGAGAGAAAATTAATCTGGGATTAATTGTGGAGATATTTTATCTGGGATAAAATATCAATTAAAGAGAGATAACGATTAATTTGGAATTAATCAGCAAATTAATATATTCGATATATTAAACGAGATTGGATTTCGACGCGGAATTAAAATTAGATTTTAATTCGGGCGAACGAGTTAATTTAGAATTAATTCGTTAGCGACGTGAATAGTGATTTCGCTAGGCATAATCATTTAATTACGTCGCAACAGAAAATTCGTTTATTTGGAATTAGCGAACCCGAGCCCGGGATTGTTTGCGAGCGCATTCACATTTCGAATTTGAGTGCGGCACGCAAGTCAAATCAAGCATCAAATCGCTAGTCGCATCAAACGTCAAATCACTTGTCACTTTGAGTGATGTGACTTGACAACTTGTGATTGATGTGATTGAGTGATGTGTGTGGTTGGCATTTGTGGGCATTAATTGCTTTGACTTTTGGAACCAAAATTGTGTATTTGATTTTAGAAATCAATTACCAATTTCAATTAACACATTTATCTCTCTCTCTCCTCCATTTCTCTCTTCATCTCTCACGCCCTTGGAGGGTCTTTTTCCTTCTGTTTTTGGCAGTCCACTGCCGAGTTTGAAGAAGAAAATGGGAAGCAAAAATGCTTGATTTTGTGGCAAAATCAAGAGAGCTAGCACTCCGAGAGACATGCGAAGGTGATAGGGAAGTCCACCCATGAGCCGGGAATCATTCGACGAAGCTTGGAGCTTGACGTGGACATCCATGGCCAAAACCAGTGAGCTGTGACAGTGCTCACTGCCGAGCAGTTCACAAGGCAGAAAATGGAATTTTTTTGCTTCGCGCGTCGCTCAATCGATCGATGTGAGTATTCCGCAACTCCATCGTATGTATTCACATGTGTTTCATGCTTGTTTATTGATCATTGGGACCTTAGTAAACTCCAACACATGAAAAAATGAAGTGCCTACAGTCGCCCCCACTTTGATGGGACTTGTGTAGTGTGTGACAATGACAATCCTATCAAAGTTATGCAATGCATTTTTACTTACCTGGCTCGCCACCTGCCACCTGACTTGCCTGCTGCTTCGAACTGAGTTGATGATGTAGTGGGCCTCGACTTTACGACGCATCCCGGAACTGCAACTGATGATGTAGTGGATCCTCGACCCTGGGATGCATCCCGGAACTACAACTGCTGATACAGTGGGTCCTCGACCCTGAGACGCATCCCAATAACTGTAACGGACAACGTGGGCCTCGACCCTGTGACGCTTCCTAATACCGCTGAAAATGTGGGCCTCGACCCTGAGACGCATCCCAAAACTGATGGTGTAGTGGGTCCACGACCCTAGGACGCATCCCGGAACTACAACTGATAACGCAGTGGGCCTCAACCCTGGACGCATCCCGGAACTGCTGACAACAGGGGCCTCGACCCTGGGACGTATCCCAATACCGCTGACAATATGGGCCTCGACCCTGGGACACATCCCAAAACTGATGATGATGTGGGCCTCGACCTTGGGACGCATCCCAAAACTGATACTGGTGCGGGCCTCGACCTTGAGACGCATCCCCAAACTGATACTGATGCCGGCCTCGACCCTGGGACGCATCCCCAAAACTGATATTGATGCTGATGTGGGTCTCGACCCTGTGACTCATCCCCAAAACTGATACTGATGCTGATGTGGGCCTCATCCCTAGGACTCATCCCCAAAACTGATACTGATGGTGGTTTATCCCCGAACCGCACTGTATGAGAAAAGGGTGGGCTGGTCGCCCCCAGACTTGATCCATCTTTCTGTTCTTTTGCTGCTTTCATAAATAATACTTCTCACGAGATAATCCCGATAGCTAAACATATTTTCATCCTCAAAGGATGCTTCGTGTCGAAACTAGAGAACCTTCAAAGTACTTGATACGCTCAGATCTGACTGTCTGAGCGAGTGATCTGAACTAGACTCCCAGTGTGTGTGTGCCAAGGTTCTTTCACAGCTTAGTCCTTAAGTAAGCCAATTCGATGATCTTGTCTCGAAGAATTGGATCAGTGGGTCTAACCAACCTAAATGTCTTGATCATACTCTGTGATTTCTTCCTCGTACTCAACATGATATGGTCTTCTTCTTCTTTTCTTTCGTCTTTTTTTTTTTTATTTTGAACTTTTTTTTTCTTTTTCTTTCTTTCTCTTTTTTAGACGCACCTACCCTTTAAGGTAGCAATTCTCCTCATGGTGGTCCTAATACACGCCCACGGGTAGCTTCACGCTTATCGGTTATAGGTGGTCTATTCTTTTTCTTTTAAAAGACTTTTTCTTTGTTTCCAACCATATCACATATCGTAACATAAGTAAACCATGATGGACATCTTGGCAAACGGTCATTCACTAATCCGCCATCTCCTCAACTAGTCATCTCGTCGACTACTCAGGCTTCTACAGCTAAGATCCCGTAATCAAGTGCTCACGAGTCTAGCCGAGATCAACCACTCAAAATACCGGATGAGAGCACATCTCGCACTTATCGTTTCTAAGGTTTCCTTGCAGCAAACAATGTCATCACCGGACATATGCCTAACCATCAAAGACTTTTTTTTTCACATCACTGGAATTCTTCAACCGCTAATAATGTGGGCTTCACCCCCTGGGATTCATTCTCGAAAACTGCTGATAGCGCGGCCCTCAACCCTGAGGGTTCATTCCCAAAACTGATGATTATGTGTGGGCCTCAACCCTGGGGATCCATTTGTGAAAACTATTGATATTATTTTGTTGCTCTCAACTTGCTTGTATTTTGCCGCTTTTTCTTTTTTTCTTCGAGACCTGTGAACACAAACAAAACAACAGAATAAAAACGCGTGCATGCGATGTGTATGTATGCATGTGTGGAGGTACTCCTTGTTCCTGATGGGTTAGACCCTCATTGTACTCCTTGGCGCCATGTGCCTACTCATGTCTCTGATCGCCCCTAGGTCTGCTTATAGTTTCCTCATGCCGGTTCTCTTCTGGTGATTGTGCAGTTCTCTTTTGTCTGAAACCTGCAAACACAGAACAAACACAAAAATTGCAAGTATGTTACGTGTATGCATGCATGCATGAATGAATTTCCTATTCTGTTGGGTTAGGTCTTCTGTCTGTGACTGCTTGGTCTTTTTTTCCTTAGGCAAAATACTGCTTCAATCTATCCACGTTGATCGGCTCGGTGAACCTGTTCCCTTCCAAGTCTGACAGTCTCACAGCCCCGTTTCCCATTACTTTCTAGACTATGTAGGGTCATTCTTGTTGGGTTTCTATTAAGTCCAAAGGATCAATTCAAGCAAGAAACATGTGTGAATACAACAATGAAGAATGGCGGAATCATACTTACGTTGATCGGCTTTGCGATGCGAGGAACAACAAAACTTTTAGCTCCTTGAACTTTCGGCTTTGGCCTCCATGTGCTCCTCCATTTTCGGCCATGGTGGTCCTACAAGCTCCAAGCTTTGGATGTGATTCCATGCCCACTGATGAGTTTCCTTATCACCTTCGCAAGACCCCGAATGTGTGCTAGCACTTAGGAATTTTTGCCACAAAATTTCCTTATCACTTCATTTAGTTCTCGGCAAAACCAGAAAAAGAGAAAAAAAGGCCCATTTGGGAGAGAGAAAAGAAAAGAGAGAAAGAATTGTGTTAAGTGTGGTGTGTATTAGATTTCCAAAAACTAATACCAATTTTTCCTTTCAAAAAGTCAAGGCAAGCCTACAACCACTACCATCAATCACTCACAAATGACTAGTTGTCACATCACTGAAAGTGACTAGACATCACATCAATCAAAGTGACTAATGATTTGACGCTTGATGTGACTTGTGGGCCGCACTTGAATTAGAAATGCGAGTGGGCTCGCAAACACTCCCAGGCTCGGGTTCGCAAATTCCAAATTAACGAATTTTTTGTTGCGACGTAATTAAATCAAATTAAATTAAATAATTTTTCCTAGCAAAATTACTATTCACGTCGCTAACGAATTAATTCTAAATTAACTCGTTCGCTCGAATTGAAATCTAATTTTAATTCCGCATCGAAATCCAATTTCGTTTAATATATCGAATATATTATTTTATCGATTAATTCCAAATTAATCGTTCTCTCTTTAAATAATATTTTATCCCAGATAAAATATCTCCGTAATTAATCCCAGATTAATTTTCTCACTCATATTATTAATCCCAGATTAATAAAGTGTGAGTCATACGTCATTGGTGAATCTTCGGGAAGCGACCCATGAGATCCCCGGAAATGTTGGCAGTAAATCAGGTCGTCAGACTATCCGAACACGTACGTACCTAGTACTACGTTTTTACCAATTTACAAGACATGGTTGGGTTCTAGCAAAGCACCGTGCCTACCCAATTCTCCAGAAATATTCTTACTGGAATATGTGATCTATATAAGGCGTAGTATACGTAGTATTGCGTATTACGATCCAGCATCAGATGTCACGTGCTAGGCCTGAGGCTGGAAATGTGTCTACCCCGTACGAAACACATATCGGATCTCTGGTAACTAGTCTCTATAATCGGATAAACATGAGCTAGTCATAATATCCCGATAGCTGCAGCATATAAGAGCACCAGTTCCGTATCCTACGTGATCATCATCTCCACTATGACTGGAGTGATACTTCTGTCTTGACATCACACCCAATACACTACGATTCTCAATATACCCAGAAGAGGCGTACACATAACCTTTTAAAGCCATGGGCGACCTAAACCAAAGTATATTGATTGTCGCAAGTATTAGCGGTGCAAGTCTTAGGTTAAGACCAAATACACCTACCTTGATTCGGACTTCCATAGACACATAGTCATACTACCAATGGAATTCTGAGGGGTCTATCCAGAGCGAAGCTGTTTCCATACCATCGGTAAACAAAACCTCATATTACACTTGCATGAATATCTTATACCTAAATATATGAGAACTATGTCGTTGTGCTCCCACAACGCGCACAAGTGTAATACTAGTCTTTTACACATTATCGATGTCCAATCTCGATAATACTCTGACTATGGATATTTAATGATTAAACCTTTATGGATTGATACTGTCTCATGTCATCTCAATCCGGAACTAATCATATGGACCTTTCATCATTTATACATCTAGGTAATCCAATTACAAATGATAAAAGGGCAATTTCCTTTGTCACATAGTTAATTTGTACAACAACACCATGATCTGTACAAATAGTGATGCTATGGGTCATAATTGTCCAACAATCTCCCACTTGGCCTATAGCCAATCACTCAAGTGTCCTACACCCGAACTATATACGGTTCGCTCAAACTTCTGCCGAGGAAAGGCTTTCTTCAGTGGATTTGCAGGATTATCATCTGATATGATTTATTCGATCATCACATCGCCACGATGTATGATCCGATCAAATCATTTGTATAATTGAAGTATATATCTGGATCATTGATGAGACCATTAATTCTTTGGCCTGTGGTGTAGCCTAGCTCAGCTGCTAACAGAACTACATCTAATCTAATTAGATTTATTATCGACCCAAATGGCTTCTATTGCTGCCTCAACTGCGGCAATAACCCGCTTGTATTGTTTATTCGGTAACAGTATCTTGCTTTGAAGATTTCCAGCTCACTGATCCGATATTAAAACTTTATAGTACCTTTGTTACGACTCATAGTCATTTTCATCGGTTTGGAAACTTGCAGCAGTGAACCCAGTCACTTCAAGTTCTCCTTCTCCATAGTATAAGACAACATCATTAGTTCCTCTAAGATACTAAAGGATGGTCTTAGCATCAATCCAGTGACTATCACTTGGATTGGCCTGATCGTGACTCCATATGCTTAAAGCATATGAGACACCAGGTCGCGTACATATTTTTCAATGTACGATTTCTCGGAGAGTATTAACAACTTTAAATCTATTCCAGTAGATCTTTATTCCTAGAATAAAGGTTGTCTCTCCCAAGAATTCTACGGAGAATTTCATGAAAGCCAAGCTTTCACCGATTGTATTATGGGAAATATCATTTCCAAGAAATGATATATCATCATTATATAAAACATTCACTGTCAGTGCGCTCCCACTAACCTCCTTATATACACAAGAATCATTTTCGTTTTGAATTAAATCATATACCATTATGATTACATCGAAACGATAGTTCTAAGAACTCAATGCTTGCTTCAATCCATACATGGATCGAATTAACTCGCAAACCTTGTTTGCTTGTTTTGGTACGACAAAACCGTCAGGATGTTGTAAACATCCTCCAAAAGGTTTTTTTTAAGGAAAGCGGTTTTGACGTTCAGCTGCCATATTTCATAAATGAAACATGCAGCATTGGCAAGCATTATCCAAATGGATTTAACCATGGCAACGGGTAAAAGGTTTCGTCGTAATCGACACAATGTTGATAACGATACCTTTTTGCTACAAGCCCAGCTTAGTACGTTGGTATGTTGCCTTCCATGTATGTCTTCCTTGAAGACTTGTATAGTACCAATAGGCACAATGCCTTGCGGTACATCAACTAGTGTCTAAAAATAGTTGGTATACATGGAATCCATTTCGGACATCATGGCACTTTGCCATAATAGGGAGTCGATACCTTGTATCACTTCTTCATACGTAGTCAGTTAATATTCCTCAATAAGATTGACATCTTTATGAGGTGAGATCAGAAACCCATACCTCCCAGGTTGTTTTCTGACTCTCTCCGACTTACTCGGCTCTTGTGTATTCGAAGATTATTGGTATAGTTTCATCCTTGATGAACTATTTATGTTCCATTAAGGAATCAGTGCCTGGAACAGTATTACTCTGATTTTCATCGAGTTTTACTTTCCTCCCACTTACCACTGCATATAGGTATTCCTTTTAGGAAAACCGCATGGTGAACAACAATTAAATTGTTCTCTTGTGAGTTGTATAAGTACTATACTTTGGTTTCCCTAGGATAACCTACAACTTAGGCACTTATCCGATTTGGGTTCTTGTTTGGTATCATCCAAAGTATGCCTAGCATTCCCAAATCTTCAGGAATGAGAAACCCGGTTTCTTTCCTGTTCATATCTAATATAAAGTCTGTCAACAGATTTTCATGGAACCTTATTCAAAATAAGTTTTGCACTGTTAATGCGTATCCCTTGAAGGAAATGGTAGCTCAGAGCGACTCATGATTAACCTTATCATGTCCAACAAAATTCGGTTTCTCCATTCGGACACACCTTCAAATTGACGTGTTCCGGGAGGAGTCCTCATCGAAAGAATACTATACTCTTTCAAGTATTTGAGAAACTTATTGCTTAAGTATTTTCCATCATGGTCAAACCGTGACGATTTTAATACTTTAGCCGGTCTGTATGTCTACTTCGTGTCGAAACTCTTTGAATTCATTAAAAGTTTCTGATCCGTGTTTCACTAGAAACACATAACCATAACGCGATGCCACATCCGTAAAGGTTAAGAAGTGTTCATATCCACCTCTAGCCTAGCTAGATATGGGCCCACTTACGTCACTATGAACGAGGGCTAACAGATCGGTGGCACTTGTACTTTTACCAAGTAAAAAGTATTTCAAGCACTTTGCATAATAAACTAGATTCATAGACATTATTTGAATAGAATCAAATTCGTCCTAGTACCCACTCTTCGAAAGTGTGGATATACGAGTCTTGTTAATTGTGTCCCAGACAACAATGCCACAAATAAGTCTCAACTGATTAGTTCAGTTTGAGCTATTTGTTTGTCATTCATATGTTTGAGATTTATTTATATTCAAAATATAAATACTGTTATTCACATCTAATGTGTTTATCTCAATGTCATCTTTATAAAATCAAACACTTTAGTGTTCTAGAATATAAAGGTATACCCGCAAGGGTTAAACCCTGATATAGAGATAATGTTTCTAGTCAAACTAGTTACATTTTAACAGTTTCCTAATTTAAGTACATACCCGAAGGGTAGTTCCTAAACTTAGGTATCTACGGTTAAAACAGCGACTCGCGTCCCGTTTTCTGATCGCAGATAATCTCAACTTAAGTCGGTATCCTGCTTATCAGCAGATTCTGCACACCAGTAATTATTTATGTACCACATCCAGTATCTAAAATCCAATTTTAATACTAGTAGTGAACATGTTGATGACAAACATATTTGAAGTCGGAGCCTTACCCGTCTTCGATTCCTTCATGTCTACCTTGTCCATACGGCAGTCACGCTTCCAGTGACCCCGTTTGCCACAATTTAGGCTGACAACTTGGGATATGTCATTTGTCTTCCTAGAAGACTATAATGACTTTGCCTTCGCCCTTTTCTACACCCCAGAAGCCTTTGGCCAAGCCTTGGCCTTCAGGGATGTCGAAGTAAGATGCACCTTGCGCTTCTTGCCTTATTGCAAACTTTGGCTTTGTCTCATTGAGTATAGCCATTAACTCTCCAAGAGTTTACTATTGCAATTTAGTACTTCTAAGATCTAAGGATAGATCTATGAAGATCCTTCAATTTCAATATCATACTACAAGGATCTAATCCTTAGTTCTGACTAAGAAATTAAGGAGTCTTTTGGGCAAGCATAATGGATTAAGCACTTAAGTTATCATCACATGAATCTTCCAAAGATCATGCTCTACTATTTGCTCAACTCCTGCCTTAGGCTCGAGACGTTATTATATCAAATAAAGTAACTTCTCCGTTTTCAGGACTATCCTGAGATTTTATTCCCATTTTGAAAATTAAAGCCGTTTAAATACATTTTCACCCAGGATTATGTTCTAAACGCTAATCTTTCAGTTATCTTGATTCCAATAGTCCAACTATCGAATCAACGATTTTAGGTACTATTGATTATAATGATTACTATAGTCTAACTATATAATCAACTATAATTTAATAGGTTAAATTTAATTATATGATTACTATAATCAATTATAAAATCAACTACTAATTGAAATAGTTTGAGTACAGTCCAACTGTTTAAATAAAACAACATTAAATATTAGTCCAACTAATATATTAATTTACTTGACGAAATATTTGAAATGAGCGCGTATTGGCAAGTAACTAAACGAATATTACAAATTTAATATGTCTCCCACTATTTTTCGGCGAGCCTCTAACCCTCTGTGGAGTACTCGGGAAACCTTGTTTCCTAGTGGGCTGGATCCCGTTAAATAACACACAATCTTGACTTTGGCCAACAAATTGTATGATAATTAACTAGGTAGATCTCTAAAATCAATTGGATCCCATCAATTCCTAGATCCAGTAGGTGGACATCCAAGTCCGAAACATATATCTTATATATGCCAATATATCCAATATATTCCCTAACCTTTTTCCTCTAAATCATCTAAGCCTTGGCTTTGGCACAACAAACTTAATGATCCCAGTTAAGCGGAACCCATTGACCATGGAAAGCTTCGTAATCGATGTCGATGGACAAGAAGTGATCTTGACTTTGGCCAACATATCACAACTTGGACAAGACACCGATATGGAACAAAGCCTTCATGATTCAATCACATCCGCGACGGACAAAGGCCTTGACTTTGGCCAACAAACCAGTGCCAGTCTTGGATCTTGAGTAAGAATCACTCAATGAAAGGAAAAATGCTTAATATTTTGTGAGGGTTTTTCGCGTAATTGGCAACAAATTAATTATCTTTGTTAGGTCTCATCATCATACACCCTTAAACATGCATTCTAAATAACATAATAAGGCGCGTATAAATAAAATATAATAATGATATGCGGATGGATATTTAACACATTGTTCCTAGAACAAATCTCTCTCTTTCCTCTCTCCCGCTAGCACAAGTATTACTTCTACCCAATTACATAACACTTCTAAAGAAACCTCATTTACATGGAGGGGAATAGGTGAGAAGAGAAATACACAGAGTCAAGAGGTAATAGGCTGGACACGCATGTCCAATTAATAAATTCTAAATTTATTACAACAATTCCTAAATTTGCCCTCACCCATCTAATATCCATCGGATATACATTATTCATACATCGCATCCATTTATTCACACAAAGCATGTTATCAATCAATCTAATCCAATTAATTAATCTGATAATTAATGACCATCCAATGTTCAAACAATGATTTGATTTTGCGCAAGTCCGACTCGTTTTGAGAATAAGTACTCAAAGTACGAATTCTTGAATTATATCAAACTACAACATTAAATCCAATTTAATATGTATTTAATACTAATTCTATATTTAATTTCAAATTAAATAATTACACTTGTTAATGTACCTTTACGACTTAGATTCTAAATCTAATCGTTACGGGTCTCTAAGCCCGATTAACATCCAATGTCAATTTAATTTAAAGTCCAATGGGCTTTTAATTAATTTCTTAAGGCATGGACTTTTGGTCAATATGGGTCAAACCCAAATACCAAAGCCCATTTAAGGAATCACCCTTATTTGCCAAGAAACCAATTTAGGCCCATTAGGCCCAATTAAAATTAAAGGTCCATTAAGTCATAATTGGACTTTATGGAAATGGTTTTGGGCCCAATTGGATCCAACCAATTAGCCTAAACCAAACTTGGCCCAATCAAGCCCAATTACAACTTTAAAAGCCCAATTCCAAATTTAAGCCCAATTAATTTAATTCCAAAATTCCAAATTTCATAATTAAATTAACCAAAATGTATGCCATAATTAATTAACCAAATTAATATTTCCAAAACATCAATTAGCCTAATTAATTATGCTTATCATCATCAACTTATGTCCAACACAATTGAATCAAAAATCAATCATTTTCCATGCTTATCAAGTCTCGGCATTTTGGGGTTTTTCATGTCCGATTCGGTTTCAATCCAATTAAATCCACAATCAACATTTCCCAAATGATTTCAACTCATCCAATGATTAAAATAAAAAAATACCATGACATTTAGGGTAGCACTAGTTTCGGCCAAGCCTAACATATTGGGGAAAATTTATCCAATTCAATTTTCATCAAATTGACAATGCATAACACCATGTTATCATAATTTAAGCATATTCAAACAATCAATTTCACTCAAACATGCTCAAATCAATTTTGCCCAATTTTTACCCTAATTTCATTTCATGCTCAAAATGGCTCTGATACCATTGTTGGGTTTCTATTAAGTCCCAAGGATCAATTCAAGCAAGAAAGATGTGTGAATACAACAATGAAGAATGGCGGAATCATACTTACATTGATCGGCTTTGCGATGCGAGGAACAACAAAACTTTTAGCTCCTTGAACTTTCGGCTTTAGCCTCCTTGTGCTCCTCCATTTTCGGCCATGGTGGTCCTTCAAGCTCCAAGCTTTGGATGTGATTCCATGCCCACGGATGAGTTTCCCTATCACCTTCGCAAGACCCCGAATGTGTGCTAGCACTTAGGAATTTTTGCCACAAAATTTCCTTGTCACTTCATCAAGTTCTCGGTAAAACCAGAAAAATAGAAGAAGAAAAAGGCCCATTGGACGTGAGAGAGAGAAGAGAAGAGAGAAAGAATTGTGTTAACTGTGGTGTGTATTAGATTTCCAAAAACTAATACCAATTTTTGCTTTCAAAAAGTCAAGGCATTTATGCCTACAACCACTACCATCAATCTCTCACAAAAGACTAGTTGTCACATCACTCAAATTGACTAGAAATCACATCAATCAAAGTGACTAATGATTTGACGCTTGATATGACTTGTGGGCCGCACTTGAATTCGAAATGCGAGTGGGCCCTTAAACACTCCCGGGCTCGGGTTCGCTAATTCCAAATTAACGAATTTTCCATTGCGACGTAATTAAATCAAATTCAATTAAATAATTTTGCCTAGCAAAATTACTATTCACGTCGCTAACGAATTAATTCTAAATTAACTCGTTCGCCCGAATTGAAATTTATTTTAATTCCGCGTCGAAATCCAATTTCGTTTAATATATCGAATATATTATTTTATCGATTAATTCCAAATTAATCGTTCTCTCTCTTTAAATAATATTTATCCCAGATAAAATATCTCCGTAATTAATCCCAGATTAATTTTCTCTCATATTATTAATCCCAGATTAATAAAGTGTGAGTCATACGTCATCGGTGAATCTTCGGGAATTGACCCATGAGATCCCCGGATATGTTGGCAGTAAATCCGGTCGCCGGACTATCCGAACATGTACGTACCTAGTACTACATTTTTACCGATTTACAAGACATGGTTGGCTTCTAGCAAAGCACTGTGCCTACCCAATTCTCCAGAAATATTCTTACTAGAATATGTGATCTATATCAGGCGTAGTAGACATAGTATTGCGTATTACGCTCTAGCATTGGATGTCACGTGCTAGGCCTGGGGCTGGAAATGTGTATGCCCCGTACGAAGCACATATCGGATCTCTGGTAACTAGTCTCTATAATCGGATAAATATGACCTAGTCATAATATCCCGATAGCTACAGCATATAAGAGCACCAGTTCCGTATCCTACGTGATCATCATCTCCACTATGACTGGAGTGATACTTCCGTCTTGACATCACACCCAATACACTACTATTCTCAATATACCCAGAAGAGGCTTACACAGAACCTGTTAAAGCCCTAGACGACCAAAACCAAAGTATATTGATTGTCGCAAGTATTAGCGGTGCAAGTTAAGACCAAATACACCTACCCTGATTCGGACTTCCATAGACACATAGTCATACTACTAATGGAATTCCGAGGGGTCTATCCAGAGCGAAGCTGTTTCCGTACCATCGGTAAACACAACCTCTTATTACACTTGCATGAGTATCCTATACCCAAATATATGAGAACTATGCCGTTATGCTCCCACAACCCGCACAAGTGTAATACTAGTCTTTTACACATTATCGATGTCCAATCTCGATAATACTCTGACTAGGGATATTTAATGATTAAACCTTTATGGATTGATACTGTCTCATATCATCTCAATCTAGAACTAATCATATGGACCTTTCATCATTTATACATCTAGGTAATCCAATTACAAATGATAAAAAGGCAATTTCTTTTGTCACATAGTTAATTTGTACAACAACACCATGATCTGTACAAATAGTGATGCTATTGGTCATAATTGTCCAACACTTCCCAATTGGGTCTGAACTTTCCTATTGGGTCTGTCGTCGATGGCCTTGACTGCTTAAGTACCAAATCACCCTTTCTGATCTTAGTAGGACGAACCTTTTTGTTGAATGCTCGGGCTAGTCTCTTCTGATATATCTGCATGTGATGCAAAGACTTCATTCTCTTCTCATTGAACAATGCCAACTGTTCAAATCTCTGCGAGGCCCATCATTGTTCAGGTAACTCTGTTTCTTCTAATACCCTCATGGACTATATCTCAACTTCCACGGGTAGTACTACTTCCATTCCATAGACCAAAGAGTAAGGTGTGGCTCATGTTGCTGTTCTCACTGATGTTCTGTACCCCCGCAGGGCGTACAGTAGTTTGTTGGCCCAATCTTCGCAGTTTTCTGTCATCTTGGCTAATATCTTCTTTACTGTCTTATTGGCTGCCTCGACTGCCCCATTTTCCTGTGGTCTATAAGGTGACGACTTGTGATGTCCTATCCCATATCTATGTAGAATTGCCTTCGTTTCCCCTTGAAAATGAACTCTGTTATCTGTCACTACATGATGTGGCATCCCATATCGACATATGATGTTCAGAGCTATGAACTTCGCCATCTGCTTTGCTGTGACGTTACGAAATGACTCGGCTTCCACCCATTTTGAGAAGTAGTCCACTGCCACCACTATGAAATGATGTCCATTCGATGCATTCGGTCGAATCTCTCCGATCATGTCAATTCCCTATGCTGAAAAAGGCCATGGCTCTGATAGCCCGTGTAACTCTGTGTGAGGCAGATGGTTCATATTACCATGTGCTTGACAATCGTGATAATGTTTTACCAGCTTTGCACAGTCTGTCTCCATGGTCAACCAGTAGAAACCTTGTTTTACAATCTTGCGAGACAAATTCAACTCATTCATATGCGGTCCACATACCCCGGTATGTATTTCTTCCATTGCCTTCTAAGCTTATTCTTTTCTTAAACACTTCAGCTTAATGCCATTTTTCTGCCTCTTGTATAACTCTCCCTTCAAAATCACATACTGAGAAGCCAAATTCTGAATGGCTATTATGTCTTTTCTACTTGCTTCTTCCGGGAGTTCCCCCCGTTCCAGATATCTCTGAATATCATAGTACCACGGTTTCCCATCGTTAACTTCTACTTCCAAGATTCTTTCTATCTCATAAACGGGTCTGCTTGCTGTTGTCAGTACCAATGGTCTCATTACTAACTTCTCTGGATTTTCCCAAGTCGCTGCAAGTGTAGCTAACGCGTCTGCCATCTGATTCTCTTCTCGCGGCAAGTGCTGAAACTTACAATCGGGGATCGCCTCTGCCAACTTTCTGAGGTGAAAAATGTAAGGTTTCAACCGTTCTTCCATCAATTCCCATTATCCCTGCATCTGTCGGACTACCAACATCGAATCTCCATAGACCTCTATGCACTCAGCCTTCAAGGCTATTAGTGCAGTCAATCCAAAAGCACATGCTTCATACTCGGCCATGTTGTTAGTTACTCAGAACGTCAACCTCTTGGCCATAGGCAAGGTTTATCCTTTGGGGGTCACTATCACGATCCCAATTCCGGCTCATTTGTAATTCACTGCTCCGTCGAAATACATCTTCCATCTTTGAACTGTTATTGTTTGGATCTCTTCATCTGGGAATTCCAACTTGTACTGATCCCTTTCAATAGGTTGCAAGGCCAGGAACTCTGATACAGCTCGCCCTTTGATTACTTTGGAAGTGAGGTACTCAATGTCAAACTCTGTTAGCAACACTAACCATATGCCCAACTTCCCTACTAGCGAAGGCACTGAATTTAGATATTTCAAGGGATTTTCCTTTGCCACCACCTAGATCTTGTAAGATTGGAAGTAATGCCGCAATTTTCTGGACGCCCATACCACTGCTAGACAGATCTTTTCTACTTATTGATAGTGAGCCTCGTATGCGAGCATTTTCTTACTGAGATAGTAGACTGCGTGCTCTACCCCCGTCTCATATGCATATACTAGCATTGCCCCCAGTGCTTCTGATTCTATGGCCAAATACAATTGTTGGAGTTCAATCAAGTCCCAAAGATCACAAACATGCATAAAAACGAGTTGAATACACAAAGGAGTAAGGCGGAATTCATACTCACATTGATTGGTTGCATGCAGTTGAAGATGAAAAAATGCACTGCCCTCTCCATGCGCGACAGTGAGCTGCTCGGTGGTGGACTGCACGGTGTGGGTGCGGTTTCTTCATCTTCCATTCGGCCATGGATGAACCTCCATGGTAACTCCAAGCTCCAAGCTTCACAAGGTGATTCCTTGCTCACGAAATCACTTCCCTAACACCATAATATTACCCAAGGTGTGCTAGCACTTGATTTTTGCCACAAAATCGTTATCTTGCTTCTCCATTTGCTCGGCAGAAACAGAACAAGAAGAAGAAGAAACCAGTTTCCAAAACCGTGAAGGAGAGAAGAAGAAAAGGAGGGAGATTATTTTCACGTGAAACCGTGAATATAGAGAGAGGAAAGGTAAATGTTTTTCTTTTATATTTTTTTTATTTTATTTCCAAAATAAAATCAAATACCAAAAGCCTTTTCATTTACCAAGTACAAAAGTCAAAAAAGCAAAAAGCTTTCATCATTTCAACTTTTTACTTTAAGTCACATCACATCACTTTAATAAAGTGACATGTTGTCAAGTCACATCACTCAAAGTGACAATTGATTTGACGCATGATGTGACAAACGATTTGACGCTTGATGCGACTCGCGTGCCGCGCTCGAATTCGAAATGCGAATACGCTCGCAATCACTCTCGGGCTCGGGTTCGCTAATTCCAAATTAACGAATTTTCCGTCGCGTCGTAATTAAATGATTACGCCTAGCGAATTCACTATTCACGTCGCTAACGAATTAATTCTAAATTAATTCGTTCGCCCGAATTAAAATCTAATTTTAATTTCGCGTCGAAATCCAATTTCTAATAATATATCAAATATATATTATTTTATCGATTAATTCCAAATTAATCGTTCTCTCTCTTTAATTAATATTTTATCCCAGATAAAATATCTCCGCAATTAATCCCAGATTAATTTTCTCTCTCATCGAATTAATCCCAGATTAATTCTATCTCTCTCTCTTCTAATTAATCCCCGATTAATCAAAGTGCGAGTAATACATCATCGGTGAATCTTCAGGAAGCGACCCATGAGATCTCCGGATATGTTGGCAGTAAATACGATCGTCGGACTGTCCGAACACGTAAGTACCTCGTACTACGTTTATATCGATTTACAAGACAAGGTTGGCTTCTAGCAAAGCGCCATGCCTACCCAATTCTCCAGAAATATTCTTACAGGAATATATAGATCTATATCAAGCGTAGTATACCGTAGTATTGCGTACATTGATCCAGTATCGGATGATCACATGCTAGGCCTGGGGCTGGAGATGTGTCTGCCCCGTACGAAACATATATCGGACATCAAGCAACTAGTCTCTTTAAATCGGACAATCCTGACCTAGTCATATTGTCCCGACGGTTGCAACCTTTTATAGAGTACTAGTTCTGTGTCCTGCGTGATCATCACCTCCATATGTCTGAAGCGATACTTCCATCTTGACATCACATCCAGTACACTACGATTCTCGATAAACCCAGAAGAGGTGTACACAGAACCGGTTAAGGTCCCCAACCACCAAAACCAAAGTTTACCGATTGTCGCAAGTACTAGCGATGTAAGTCTCAGGTTAAGACCATATACACCTACCCTGATGCGGCCTCCCATAGACACCTAGACATACTACCAATGGGATTCCGCGGGGTCTATCCAGAGCGAAGCTGTTTTCCGTACCATCGGTAAAACACAACCTCCTATCGCACTTGCATAAGTATCCATACTTAAATATATGAGAACTATGCCGTTGTGCCCTCACAAACGCGCACAAGTGCAATACTAGCCTATTCCGCATTATCGATGTCCAGTCTCGATAATACTACGGCTAGGGATATTTAATGATTAAACCTTCGGGGACTGATACTGTCTCATATCATTCTCAGTCCAGGTACTAATCATAGGGACCTCTCTTCATTTATATATCTATGGTGATCTAATCACAAATGATGAGAGTGCAATTTCTTTGTCACATAGTTAATTTGCTACAACAACACAATGATCTGTGCAAATAGTGACGCTATGGGTCATAATGTCCATCAACAATACCAAGGGTTTGCCCGGTCTTGGAGGTTTCAATACATGATGCTTGACCAAGTATTCTCTGATCTTGTTGAAGGCTGCTTGACATTGCTCATTCCATTTCATTGGCTGGTCTTTTCTCAGCAGTTTGAAGATAGGCTCACATACTGATGTCAACTTGGCGATGAATCGACTGATGTACTGAATTTTCCTGAGGAATGCTCTAACTTCTTTCTCAGTCTTCGGTGTGGGCATCTCGGTGATTGCTTTGATCTTATCAGAGTCTACCTCTATTCCTCCCATTCTTACTGTATGTCCCAACAATTTTCCTGATGTTACCCCAAACACACATTTCTTGGGATTCAGCCACAAGTTGTATTTGTCAACTCTCTGAAGGAACTTCTCCAGTGCTTCTATATGCCCGATTCTTGTCTCTGATTTCACCATCATGTCATCCACATATACTTCAATCTCTTTGTGCATCAAATCATGGAATAATGTAGTGGCCATCCGATGATAAGTAGCTCCTGCATTCTTGAGCCCAAACAGCATTACCTTGTAACAATATGTGCCCCACTCGGTGACAAAGACAGTCTTGTGCTTCTCTTCTTCAGCCATGAGAACCTGATTGTATCCTGAAAACCCATCTGCAAATGAATACATGGCAGATAAAGTCGTACTATCAACTAGTACTTCTATATGAGGTAGAGGAAAATCATCTTTTGGGCAAGCCTTGTTAAGTTCTCTGTAATCCACACACATTATGACCTTCCCGTCTTTCTTCGGCACTGGCACAATATTTGCCAACCACTCAGGATACTTCACTACTTCCAGGAACCCCACATCTATCTGTTTCTTGACTTCCTCTATGACTTTCTCGGCCCACTCAGGTCTCATCCGTCGAAGTTTCTGTTTCACTGGCTTCATATTTGGATAAGTTGGTAATGTATGCTGGGCGATGCTTCTGTATGTATACTCCAGGCATGTCCTCATAGGACCAAGCGAATACTTTGGCATATTTGACTAATATTTCTTCAAATTTCTCCTGCTCCTCAGAGGTAACCTCACTTGCAATTAGAATTTCCTTGGGGCTCTCAGGTGTACCAAGGTTAAATGCATTTGTTTTGGTGGAGCTGATATCAAATATACTCAAGTCGTGCAAATTGAAAGGAAGAGACTCAGGCAACTAAGCGAAATGATTGTCTTTATTACTAGCAAATGCGGGAGTACACTCAAATAAATCAGGAAGATAAATATCCTCGTCATCTACAGACACTTCATCTTTCGCAACTGGGTTTTTCTCAGCCTCCTTATTCTCCTCGAGCGTTAGGCTTTCCAGCTTCATCAGCTTTTTTTCCCACTTATCTTCTTCCTTCGCAACTTCTTTCGTCGGTGGTTTCTCACCCAGCACATCTTGGAAGATTTCAAATCCCGGTACCATGATCCCATTGACCCCTACTGGTTCAGGCTCTCCTTGATATCCTGTTGCCTTCACAAAACATTATGTCAGTTTCAGTCCTTTCTTCTTGGTCTTCGGCTTATCCTCATCAGACTTGTACCCCAGTCCTCTCCGAGTGGTCTGCCCTTTAAAGTTTGGCAGAGTTCCTCCGACACCTGAACCTTTACCCAGCTCGAACTTCATTTTTTCCATGATCCTAGCCACCTTAGGATCCACCCATTCTTCGAAGGTTGTCGACACCTGGAACCTCGTGAAATGTTGTATCTCTAAAGCAGCCACAACATTATCTACTTCAGCTTTGATGGTGATAATCTCTCCTCCGTATGGAAACTTGATGGCCTGGTGTAGAGTGGAAGGCACGCCCCCAAGCTTGAAAAACCATGGCCTCCCCAACAACAAAGCAAAAATAGCTGGGATGTCTAGCACAGTGAATTCAACCTCATCCTCGATCGGTCCCACCTTAATTATTGCAGTGAAAGTGCCCTCAACTCCTCGCTTACTATCATCATATGCCTTGATAGTCATATTGGAGGGATCCAGATCCGTTGCCTTCATTCCCAATCTCGATAAGATCTTCAAAGGGCACACATTGATGGATAAGCCATCATCCACCATTACACAGGATGTCTTCCTTCCTCTTACTTCAGCTCTGATGAATTTCCTCAGAAAAAGTTATTTCCTGCAAAGCTTCCTTCTGTACTGATCCTACAAACATTGCAGGATTAGCATCCTCTGGTACTAATATTTTTCTCAAGGCTTCAACCATAGCACGCATGTGCTCATGTGACGAACACAACAATTCCCAGATGCTGACCTGTGCCCGTGTCTTCTTTAGCTGGCGCAGCACTACATTCCTTTCAGTATTATCCACATTTTCTGTCACTTCTCTTCATTCTGTCAACATTTTTTTACCCTTCTCAGCCGTATCACTGTAGAAACGCCCGCTGCGTGTCATTCCTCTCACCTCTTCTTCATCACTACTGGAGAAGTCTTCCCAGAAATTCTTCCCCTGTTCTGTTTCATCTTAGTTGTTGCTATCCCAAATCCCCAGGCAAAAGGCTTGGTAGTCAAAGGATTTGAGGAAAAGGCTTTCAGGTAGGCCCGAGCTTATCATATAGGTAGGTGGTGGGACATAGTGATAATTTGGTAGGGGGTTTCGATGTGTGTTGGGCTGTTCTTTTTCGGGGTCGGGTATTTTTTGGGAGTCTATGAGGTCCTGGATTTCATGGCGGAGGCGGGCGCAACTGTCAGTGTCATGGCCTTTCTATTGGTGGAAATGACAATAGTGGTTCAGGTTGAGATGTGGTGGTGGAAGGTATTGAAGTGGTTTGGTCTCTAAGGGTTTCAGAAGTCTCTGTCTCTTTAATTTCTCCAGCACCTTAGACAAGGGTCTACCGAGGTTGGAGAATGGCCGGTTCCGGATGGCAGCAATTTCAGCAGAAACAGGCTTGGTGCCTGATGTTCCCCCAATGGACCTCCTGTTCAGGCAATAGAACTTTCTATTCTCAGCCTCTTCTTCATCAATATCCATGACAGTTTCCCTCAACTATCGAAAATAAGAAATCAATGAGGTCATTCTCCTCAGCTTGCCATAAATGGAGGGCTTCGTGTCCTTGATGATCATCTTGATTTGGTCATTCTCTGAGGGCCGAGTCTGTATCTTTAGAAGTTGGCTCCTCCAGCGGTCTACATACTCCTTGAAGCTCTCCTTCGGCTTCTGCTTGGTGTTCTCCAAATCGCGGAGTGACAAGTCAATCTCCAAATCTGTAACATATTGACTCAGAAAAGCCTCTGCCAATGCTCTCCAATCATCTTTGACTTTCCTCTCAAGGCCATGATACCATACCACGGGTGCCCCCTCGAGCGACATCCCGAACATTTTCTGAACTTGACGCTTTGATAGACCCACTGAACTCATAATTGAAACATATTGTCGGAGATGGACCCTCAGATCCCCATTCCTGTTGAACTTGGCCATATCAGGCATCTTGAACTGAGCCGACAGTTGTTCTTCAAAAGTCATTGCCTCATAATCTAGCAAGTCTTCATGTTTACCCCTCATTTTGCGGGTAACCGATTCTACCTGATCCCGGAGCTTCTGCAATTCTGCCTGAGACCCAATTATTCTTCCAGCCGCATATTCAGTCATGTCATCATCAAAAGCGGGGATGTCATCCCCCAACCTGTTCGGAGGCTCCTCACACCTCACATTCTCAGAGTTTCCCCCAGCACAGGGCACAACCATATTAGCCATAACAGTAGTCAAGGCTTGCAACTATTCAGTAACCTTGGTGAGATTGGTCTCCAACTGATCCATACAGGATACCTCGTTCTCTAATTTGCTCATGTTTTCTATTGGCCTTTTGATGAGTCTTCCCTCTTTCCTAACCCAACGAGAATCTATGGTGTCTTTTAAAATTCTCAGTCAGCATGTATGCGTGCAATGCATGGAATATATAAGTCGGTCTCTTGTCATTTTAAAGCTTCAATCACATTATTGCAAGGTGCAAACTTGTCCCAGTTGAAAAGGCCCAACAGGTTTACACCTTTGCGATAACATGGCTAAATAATTTCAAATGATAAGGGGCCCAAACACAAGATGGCCCATCAGTATTTTAGAAACTTTTAGCCCAATTGTCATAAGATACGAACTCATCCCAATTTAAATAGCCCAACAAGTTCGCCTTTCTGACAAGAAGTCTAACTGAGTCCAAATGATGATGGTCCTAAGCATAAGCATAAAGAAACAATTTTTACAAAGTGGCCCATCGACATTTTAGAAACTTTTAGCCCAATTTTCAAAAGATACGAACTCATCCCAGTTTAAATGGCCCAACAAGTCCGCATTTTTGACAAGAAGTCCAACTGAATCCAAATGATGATGGTCCCTAAACACAAGCACAAGGAAATAGTTTCTATTGGTCATACAACTATGGTCTACGTGTGGGTTTGCGGAAGTGTAGACAAAGGCTCTCGCTGGTGAAGGATTGTCCACAACTAGGTCTCCCCACTCAAGCGTTCGAGTGACCAAGTAATCGCATTTTTTTTATACCTTACGGTACGTGCCAACGAGTTCTGGTGCGTGAATGACTGTCAAATGTATTTCCTATTGAAGATTCCCCAGAGGGAGGGTGGAGCGAACTCTCTTAAATACCCAAACCTCTTAGGCTCTTATCGCCTTGGTGACAGGAATAAACAACAAGTCCTCCAAATTAGTCCATCACGGTAAGCTTCGGGTAAATGATTATCTAGGTGCCTTCACGACTTTTCCTTATAGAAAGGTAGTGAATGATGGAAGACACCAAACCATTACCAAGCTCTAATAATGCCTTTGATTAAACCTTTTTCAACCCAAGGTAGACACGATTAACTAAAGTACAAATCACAAACATTACAAGTCATTATTTCGGGGCCGATTCTCTATCCCCAGTGGAGTCACCAGACTGTATGACACAGAAATCGGTGACGCTATTCTGGGCTCGCGGCCTGGTTGGGAGTACGGAGTAGCCCACGGAGGAATTAAACCGGAGAACTAAAAATGGAGTCGCCACCCGGTGTGAACCGGGAAAATGATTAAAGGCCGCACTCACCCCTCGCAAGGGAAGACCTCAAACCGTTGGGTTCGGAATGGTCCCTTACTTATGCCACTTGTAATGAAAGGATTTATGCAATAGTACAACCAAATCTCATGCAACACATACCAGATAATTTAAGCAACATGTAAGTTAGCACACTCATAATCGTAAATGAAAAAATGAAGGCAAAATACATAATTCATGAACGTATTAACAATAAAGTGCAATAATGTAACTAATAACAACTATAAAGGCATTAATAATAAAAGCGAGCATACAATCTCATGAGCATATCGAATAAATAAATGCGGAAATATAAATGGATGATAATTTCCTAAGCGTAAATAATGAAATGATATGATTAATCATATGGTGCAAAAGAAATGATCAAAGAATCAAACATGCATGAAATGTGACGAAAAGAAGTATGTGCACTGTATGTGCATTCGTGTAGCGTTTGAAAACATGTTCGAACGGTAAACAGAAGGTTCGCGTTCGTATAGCGTTCAGAAACGGGTTCGAACGGGATAAGACATGATGCATGGTAAAGCAGAATACGTGCGCGTTCGAGTAGCGTTCGTATACGCGTTCGAACGGAATGAGGCATAATGCATACGGTCGTGTAGCGTTCGTAAACGCGTTCGAACGGAATGAGGCAAAATGCATATGTTCGTGTAGCGTTTGGAAATGCGTTCGAACGAGATTGCCAAAATGGCATCTGAATACACAAAAACATACATGGATAAACAAATACACGATATAGGACCTCGTATGCCCGATTGAACATATTTCACATTCAATGGAGTGTACTTCGTCTGGCGCGGCAAAACATTATGGTAAAGGTAGCCTTTAGGCATTTCCCTCGAATGGAGGACCTTTAACCCACCTTAGTTAGCCCATGCGTATTAGATTACAATGTATGAATAAATAAATAAATAATATGGGACCTTGTATGCCCGATTAAACACATTTCCCATTCAATCGGGTGTAGTTCGTCCGGCGCGGCAAAACGTCGTGGCAAAGGTAGCCCTTAGGCTTTTTATCCCTCAAGGTGGAGGACCTTTAATCCAACTTGATTTTCCCATGCGCATTAAACTATTATGCATGATTTAACAAGGAGATGGCATACAGAAAGCAAATAACGGAATAATAAAAGGCTCGATGAAATGTCATGGTAAAGGTAGCCTTTTAGGCTTTTTTTTCCTCAAGTAGAGAACCTTTAGACCAACATAATAAGCCCATGCGTATTACATTACAATGCATACAAATAAATGAGACAATGATATGGGACTTCGTATGTCCGATTAAACATATCTCACATTCAATCAAACATACTTCGTCCGGCGCGGCAAAACGTCATGGCAAAGGTAGCCCTTAGGTTTTTCATCCTTCAAAACGGAGGACCTTTATCCAACTTGATTTGCCCATGAGCATTTCATTACAATGCAGAAATAAGTAACATGCGGAAAGTAAATAACATACTAACGACTAAATCATGCTTAAAAATAAATAACATACTAACGACTAAATCATGCTCAAACATAAGGTTGGATGAAACGAAATATGTGTGCCTCTCAAGTGGTACGTGGCATTATATCCCGAGTGCAGACCGCACTACCGTCTATTCGGATTCGGCTACGGAATTTACGTCCGGGTTTCCATCCGATATACCGCAAGAGAGAACACATATTCCATTCATCCGAAAGTCATATCATACACCAATCCACAATACTCATGCGAAATAAAGTAAGAAAATAAATAAAAACAAAGGAGAATAAATAAAAAAAAAAGGGTGCCCTCAGGTCTAACCTCTTAAGTCGTCTCTCGTAAGTGCGGTACTTGGTTATCGGAAGGGTTGATGTTTAGTAACTCCTCCGGCTCACTGGTTCGTTGTTTCTCTTCATTGCCTCGCTGCTCAGGCTGCTGTTTTACTCTGTTTCGCTGCTGTTTCTTGTTGTTTTTTTTTTTAGTAATTTAGGGGTTTTTGGACTGTTGTTTTGCAGTATTGGGGTATCTTAAGGTGTAGTTTTTTTTTTGTCACTATTTTCGGTAATCTAGGCTACTGTTTGAGGGTGTTTGGGCTGCTGTTTGGGGGTGTATTTTCGGTCACTGCAGTGCAGTTTCAGGAGTGATTTTCGGTGAATGGAAGGGCTATTTCAGGGGTATGTTTTGGTGATCCAATGGCTGTTTGGAGCTGTGATTTTCGGTGATTGTAGGGGCAGTTTCAGGGGTGTATTCGGTGATGATGCTTACTGTTTAGGGGGTGTTTTGTTGATGTTCCTTTGCTGTTTTGGGAGAGTGTTTCGGTGATGGTAGAGAGGAGGAGAAGAGAGAATTATTTGCTTTGTTTCTTGTTGCTTTGGGCGTGAGTTGCTAGGGGAGTCAATGGTTGAGTTTGTGCTTCTTTTTATAAGCAAAGGCTAGGGTTCTCCTTGTGTGAATAGGAAAGGAATCATGCAATCAATGGTGATATCTCCTAATTAGTATATCACAAGGAAAGTATCTATTTAATTAGAGATATGATTTGGCTTGATTAGGAAGATGATATATTTGATTTGATTTGATTTGATTTGTTTTATTTAGGTATGTGATTTATTTAGATTTCACCATGTGTTTAATATGTTAATTGTTATTTTGAATGTATTTTATTGGGCTTGGGCGTGTGCTAGAAGAGGTGTGGGCATGTGGTTGGTCCTTTTGGTGGGCTTGATGTGTGGCTTGCGGGGGTTTTGGGCCAATGATAAGTGGTTTGCGGGTGTTTTGGGCCGAAGATAAGTTTTAAAACAGAGGTCCAATGAGCGAACCCACAACTAAGCAAACGAATTTAGTCCAATCCTTCCGACATCCGTTTCCCGCGACTTCCATAACTTAAAAGGTAGTGTCTCCATATGAGACTCATCATCGGGACTTACATGTAAAAATACAGTGCCTACACTGTTCCTACCATGAACTGCATAGGATGCTGATCACGGTGGAAGAGGACCTAAGGAATGGAGTACTGACTCGCCCTCCGAAACCTACTTCACTCTATGCTTCTTCCCAGGCTCGGCCAAAGGGAAAGAAGACGAAGAAGAAGAATGGTTTCGGTCCTCCACCGCAAGGAAAGATATCAAAGCTCAAGAGTGCTTCTGAAGACAAATGCCATCACTACAGCAAAGTCGGGCACTGGAAAATGAACTTTCTTGACTACATTGCCCAGATAAGGAAAGAGATAGCATCTATATCAGGTACATTTATTTTTCCAGTTATTGATATCTCACTAGCTTGTGAAGCTGTTACATCCAGCTGGATTTTGGATTCTGCTTGTCCTGTTCACATTTGCAATTCGTTGCAGGTGCTGAAGGAAAGTAAGAAACTGAAGCCTGGAGAGATGCAGTTGCGCTTTGGGAGTGGAGACTCTCTGGATGCTGTTGCAGTGGGAGTATGCGAGATCTCATTGCCGAATGAGAGCCTTTTGTTGTATGATTGCTACGTTGTACCAGGATGTGTAGCAAATATTATATATCTTTTTGTATTAGATACAGAAGGTTATCTTGTTAATATTAAGAATTGTTCTTTGTATTTATATGATAAACGTAATATTCAGATCCTTTGTTGTCCAAATGAGCATGGTCATTACACATTACATACTTCTAGAGATATTTTGAATACTAGGACTAATAAACGTAATATACTTGTAATTAATAATACTGAACTTTGGCATATGAAGCTAGGTCATATAGGTGTTAAATGCCTTACCCAATTGGTTAGGAATGATTTGATACCAGATCTCCCCATTGAACCCTATCCAACTTGTGAATCATGTATTCAGGGTAAGATGACCAAAGCCCCATTTTCTGGTATTGGACACCGCGCCACTAACTTACTGGAACTCGTACATTCTGATGTATGTGGTCCACTAAGTCAGACTGCTCACAGTGGTTATTCGTAATTTGTTACCTTTATCGATGATCTGTCACGGTATGGTTATGTTTATCTGATGAGACATAAATCAGAAACCTTTGAAAAGTTCAAAGAGTTCTGTAATGAAGTAGAAAAGCAAACTTGTCAATATATTAAATACCTTCGATCTGATCGAGGCGGCGAATATATGAGTAGTGAGTTCATGGATTATATGAAGGAGAATGAGATTCTCGCTCAATATACTCCTCCAGGTACTCCACAGCACAATAAAGTGTCTAAGAGGAGAAATCGAACTTTATTGGATATGGTCCGATCTATGTTGAGTTTTACAGATTTACCCTATTACTTATGGGGCTACTCTCTTTTAACAGCTGCACATCTTTTGAAAAAGATTCCTTCAAAAGCTGTTCCTACGATTGTAGGGGTTTTATGGCGAAAATTCGGTAACGCAGCGGAATCGCGGAAAATCAAAATTTTCCGATTTCAAATTTTTCTTGGATCAATTAAATAAAATTATTTATTTAATTACCCAATTATCAAATCTGAAAAATTACACAAGAAACAAAATTTCTAAGTAATTACCGAATTGCCCCAATACTTTACAAATTGATCATTTTAGTCCCAAAATTATCAAATACAATTTTGGATGATTCTAAATCATTTCTAAAATGATTTCCAACAAGTCCAACTCATCAAAATCAGATTGGAACAAAATCCCTAATTTTAGTCAAATTGCCGAGAGCACCCATAAAAATTCAGATTTTTCAATTTAGTCCCTTTATGTTCAAAACATGTCAAGATCAACTCCAATCAACCCAAGAATTTATATGCATCATATACACACTACAATACATCATATATATGAAAATCCCCAAATTTGGAAAGGGTTAAAAACCCTAATATTACAATTTCATCAAATTGACCAATATTACCAAATCGTTAAAATCCAAAACTTTAATTCATTCTTTACCACACCAAACAAGTCTCACCACTTTCAAAATAACTCTATAATAATTCTTGGTCACTAAGGAGTGGCTCAACAACTCTAGAATGACAACATGATTATCAAATAATCAAAAGAGAGCTTATGAAACCATTTCAAGCTCACTTGGAAACCATACATGCATTCATCTTTCAATCAAGTTCACAACCAATTAAAAACACAAACTATAAGTGAAGAGACAACATCAAAGCAACTCAAGAAGCTAAGCATGTTAGAATATTTTTCATGTTGAAAGCTTTAAAGAAAAACTTACAAATACAAAAGATTTCCAAGCTTTTTCCTTTTGCCTTCAAACTTTTCTCTCAACTTCTTTTGTGTTTATTTTTGGTAACTAATGAACCCTTAAACCCTAAAAATGAAACAAAATAATTTATAATCCAACTTTTAGCCCTTGGCCGAATTTGGTGTATAGAATAATATCTAGATATTATTTTTGTTTCAATTAATTTTGTTTTATCAACTTGCATTTTAAATCATTACATCTTTAATGAATTATTCAACAAGTCAACAAAATAAACTAAAAGCATTTCCATAAATATCACAACTTTAAGATATTTATATTTTAATTAATTTAATTATTTAATAATTAAATAATTAAATAATTATTAAATATAAATATTTTAAATATATGTATTATATTTACATTAAAGATCCAAACACATATATATTTATGATATTAGTCAAATATCTCAATTGACAATAATTAACGTGTATTTGATAAAATCCATCATTAAATGCAAATACACAAAAATTAGGAAATGACTATTAGGTCCATTCGCATGTATTTTTCGTTTAACCTTTAAACGACTTATAAATAATTAGTATTATTCATAATAGTTGCCCTAGTGCTCTACGAGTATATTTCACTAGTGAGACTCTCTAGATTCAGACATATCAGTCACGAAATCCAATTTCATGTCCATAATTTACCCACCCGTAAATTATGACGATCACTGATAAACTCGTTGAATCATACAGGTCAAGGTCATGGCATATGTATAAGACCGAATCTTAATTATATGGACCGGTAGGAGACCAAATCTTAATTATATGCCATGACCTCGACCTGTATGATTCAGCGAGTTTATCTGTAGTCGTCATAATTTACAGGTGGGTAAATTATGGACACGAAATTGGATTTCGTGATGGATATGCCTGAATCTAGAGAGTCTCACTAGTGAAATATACTCGTAGAGTACTAGGGCAACTTTTATGAATAATACTGATTATTTATAAGTCGTTTAAAGGTTAAACGAAAAATATATGCGAATGGACCTATCGTCATTTCCTAATTATTGTGTATTATATTTAATGATAGATTTTATTAAATACACATTAATTAAATGTCAAATTGTGATATTTGACATATATCATAAATATATAGGTATGTGGATATTTAAAGTAAATATAATACATATATTTAAAATATTTGTATTTAAATAATTATTCAATTATTTAATTATTAAATTATTAAATTAATTAAAAATATAAATATCTTAAGTTTTGATATTTTTGGAGATGACTTAAGTTGCTTTATTTGACTTGTTAATAAATCATTAAATATGTAATGATCAAAGTTGCAAATTGATAAAATAAGCTTTAATGAAACAAAAAATATCTAGATATTTTACATATACACTCAAATTCGGCCAAGGCTATTTGGTATGAGTATATATTGTTTTGTTTCATTTTATTAGGTTAAGGTCGAGAAGTTACACAAAAATAAACACAAAAGAGTGAGAGCAAAAGTTGAAGAACAAAAAGGAAAGCTTGGAAGTAAGTTATTTTTCTAAGTTTTTCTTTAAATCTTTCAACTTAGAAAATATTTCTATCATGCTTAGCTTCAACATGTGTTGATAGGATGTTGTCTCTACACTTTTAGTTTGTGTTTTAAAAGGTTATGAACTTGTTTGAAAGATGAAAGCATGTATGGTATCCAAGTGAGCTTGAAATGGTTTCAGAAGCTCTCTTTTGATTATTTGATAATCAAGTTGTCATTCTAGAGTTGCTAAGCCACTCATTGATGACCTATAATTGTTCTTGAGTTGTTTCATGATGGTGAGACTTGTTTGATGTGGTTTAGATTGAATTAAAGTGTTGGATTTAATTGATTTGGTAAAATTTGTCAATTTGAAGAAATTGTAAAATTAGGGTTCTTAACCCTTTCCAATTTGGGGCTTTTCATATATGTGATGTATTATAGTGTGTATATGATGCATATAATTTTTGAGGTGATTGGATTTGATCTTGACATATTTTGAAAAAAAAAATGGACCAAATTGCAAAGATTAAAAAATTGAGGGTGTGTTCGGCAATTACAAATAAATTGGGGATTTGTTGCAATTTATTTTTGATGTGTTGGACATGTTGGAAATCATTTTAGAATTGATTTAGAATCATCCAAAATCGTATTTGACAATTTAAGGAGTAAATCATCAATTTACAAACTATTGGGCCAATTCGGTAATTACCAAGAAATTTGATTTTCTGTGGAAAATTTCAGTTTTTAAGTACTGAGTAATTAAATAAATAAGTTTATTTTATTGATCCGAGAGAAAAATTTTTGAAATCGGAAAATTTTGATTTTCCAAGTTTCCGCTCCGTTACCGGATTTTCGCCTTAAAACCCCTACAGCATGCACGCACCAGGACGCTATTTTTTTCTCTCCCTCACAGGCCCACAACAAGCATCACTATTTCCTCTCCAATTTTTCTTCTTTCAGTTTGTTGGAGAAAAAAAAATTATACCATTTTAGGTCAAACACTTCACTGCCCTAACTACCAATTTCACTAATTACTTCTCTAATTTAGCGTAATGCGGTAATGGACAAGGGAGGCCAAACAATCAAGACCCTAAGATGAACCTCATTGACCAACTTGAAACTAATTGAGGACCTCGATTTTTCTGACTTTCTATGTAATGGATCTTCCTTGTTCTTTTTCCATTTTGATTATTTGGATGTGATTTGTGCTATAAGAGGTGTGAATTTTGATTTGAATGGGAATGTGTTATGAGTGGTCTGAGGCCCTGTAATTTGTTAGATGTTATGTTTGAGTTGTCTTGATGCTGGATTTTGGTCCAAATTATCTTGTTTTAGGACGGGTCATGTCCGTTTTTTTTTTAAAAAATTATTAAAGGCTTATGGAGACGGTTAACCCTATCTTCTGCCAGTAACATCCTACCTCTAGTGGGGTGTTATAACGTGTAATTTGAAAAGTGGATTCAATTGAATTGGGCTTATGAATCTAACATCATAAGTAAGTGATGAAAGTATACTAAGCACGAGGTGTAAATGGTAACCTAATAAAATTAAATGGCAAAAATTAAATTATACTCAAGATATGGGGTAAATATTTAATGAAGCTAAAATATGGGGGGGGGGGGGGGGGGGGGGGGGGGGGGGTTAAATGAAATAAACTTTCATATTCAATATTTTTCCAAATCAGACAAAAATGAAGTCAAAAATACAAATCTTCTGGCAAGTACCATAGAGTGCGAAAACACCCATTTATTTTCACATGTGCCTATTGTTTATTATTATTATTATATTCATAAAAAATCTTTCCCTTGTTAGAAAGACAGTCTATATTTATCATCTTTCTCAACCCCTTGCTCACGATTTCTCTAGACAAAACTATACAAAATTTTCTTCCATTTTCTTACGCCAAGACAGAGAAATTGGTGCTCTCTCTCAAGCTATTCTCCAAGCAAGTAAGCTTGTATCTCTCATTTCTCTATTTTCTTGAAGTGAGGCTTGTATTTTCAATTTTCATATTTGATCCATGTGAAATTTAGTCTTAATTGGATTCTTTTGGCATGATTGAGTGCAAGAGTGTTTTAATAGGTGTTTGGTGGCATTATGGTATGGATTATGAATTACGTTTTATATAATTTTTGATACTTTGATTATATGACTCTAATTTATTTTGAAAGGAAATGACTTGGATAATTCTATTTTGATAGGATGAGACATGATATGTTTCTGTCATAGGGCCTTTATGATATTTTATTATTTTTAAAACCTTCGTGGCGCTTGTTCTGAAGTCTCGACCATCAGAAAATGTCTGACCCACTACCCTCTGTCAACATGGTCCTTTTCATTCATTGTCCGGTTTTTGCATGTGACTTGGGCAATGGACGCTTGTTGGTTTTTGATGAGGTTATCTGAAAAAATAGTATGAAATTTTTGATTCCAAATTTTTTTCTTTTATGGATCTTATATTTTGAATTTCATTAGATTTTATTTTTATAGTATCCACTCACTAGGTATTTCAAAAAATTTGGCCCCCTACAAATTCAGTTTTGATTGTAGGTTACCTAAGGATTTCTGTTTGTCATACGTTAAGGTGGAGAAGATGGATGCCAATTATAGTCCTACAGTCATGCATTTCGTGGGTCGACATAGTTGTATCATGTTTTAGGTCATGAGGCCGAGTATTAAAGCTAGTGATAGGACTTATATGAGTAAATAGGATTCATTTATAATATAAGTGAATAAGTATGAGATCTATACTAATAATACACGATTTTAGAATTAATTTGTTGGGATGTAGTAATAATTTACAGGGTGTATAAGTTTATTCATTACTTCATTCCATGTTTCAGCACAGGTTTTGCATTTGCATGTTAAAGGCTTAAGAGATGATTATGCCGTCTCCTGTTGGTCATGTCCTGGATATATTGGGATGTGACATAATATATATAACAATAAAAATTAGAATAAATGGAACTTTTTCCATTTCGGAGCTGAGATAAAAAGGAAAAGAAATGGAGGAAATTTAGCCCCTTTGAGATAAAATTGAAGGAAAAAGAAAGATAAGAAAGCAGCGCAAAAAGCAAAGAAAGTGGTTTGAAGAGCATTTGAAACTAATGTAACAGTAATATGGTAAGATATACTAAGAACGGGTGTAAATGGAAACTTGATAAAATAAAGTGGCCAAAATTAAATTATAGTAAAAATATAGGAAAAAATATAATTTAGCTAAAATAAGGGGACCTAAATGAAATTTCCCAGAATGTCTTTATACAACGGATTAAGGCCCAAGAAGAACCAATAAAAAAAATGAAACAAATCAAGGCCAAATGTGTAGGATTGGCCCACTCCAAGGGAAAGGAAAAGATAATTCTAGATAAATCATGATAGATCTAGCATAATATACATAACAATAAAAAAAAAAAAAAAATAGAACAAAGGGAACTTCTTCACTTTCGGAGCCGACACAAAAAGGAAAAGAAAGGGAGGAAATTCAGCCCCTTTTGAGATAAAATTCAAGGAAATGTAGGAGAAGAAAGCAGAGCAAAAAGCAAAGAAAGTAGTTAGAAGAGCCCATGAAACTAGTGTAATAATAACATAGTAAGATATACTAAGTTCATTTAGTTTCATAATTTAGTTTCTATAATAAATATCTGTCTTTGTGTTTGTGATTGATACTAGAATGGTGAAAAATAATTATGGAGTATTGAAAAGGGTGTTGGAAGATTTAGAAACTATGAGATGTTCAGAATTCAAATATAAGCTTATATTGGGTAGGGTGAGGTATTTTATTCATAACATTAGTTCTGAAGTTCAGATTAATAAATCGTAAAATTTTATGAAACTTAGACACAATAAGGACTTATATGGTAAACAATATGATTTTTTTTCATGTTTATATGAATTTATAATAAATTTTTAAATGTTGCTATTCTGCACCTAGGTTTAGTCTAGACAGGTTGTGATATCTAAGTTATAGAATGAGTCCTTTACATATGTATGGTGAACCGTGAAATTCTATGTAAATAATAAATAATAAGGTTTAACATATTCAAAAATAAGAAGTTTTGATAAAAGTGAATTTATGGTGAATTTAGCATTTGAACTGTTCTGCTGTGATACTTGATTTCTATCGTTTCTGAACAATGCAAAAATAATCATTTATAAAACTCAAGTTCTAAGCCTTCAATTGGTAAACCATAAAGTTATACAAAAACAAAACTCATTAAAGATTAAAGCACTTAAAATTCAGAATTTTTCAACAAATGTTGAATTTATAGTGAATATTGAAACAATGCTACCCTACATGTGATATGATTTTGTCCTCCACTGAAAAATATGACATAAATTGGTTATAAGTTGAGTTTTAGAAATTGAAATTGTGATCCAAAATACCCACATAAACTAGACATATTAGGGGTCATGCAGTAGAAATTTTAGCCATTTTTCTCTCCGTAGAGAAACACAACGAATTTTCGAAATAAATTGATGTGCAATGAACTTTTTAGTAGAATCGGTAGAAATTATTTTGTGATAACCTAACTTAAATATTTCTGAATTAGGCTCCGTAAAATTTGTAGAAAACCTAGATATATTATCTTTATGGAAAAATTGAATCCTTATACATACTGCATTACATTCATTGTACGAGGAATATTTCATTTCTGTTATCCTAACAAAGTTAGTTGGTTATAGATTGACATGAGAAATCTCAAGCACTACCGACTCCGCAAAGAAATATCGGTTAATATCCTAGTCTGTGAGGGATATACTACTTTTTAATTTGATTTTGTAATTTTTATTTGTGATATTTTGGATATTGTTTCATTACGATATTTTGGAATGATGAGATTTAATAGAGATTTTGAGATATTTTGGTTTATGAGTAAATGTTCATGATTTGATTACTTTAAGATCTCTTCAAACTTGGAATATTTTGAGATGTTTTGATATGTCGAGAAGATTTTTGTTCGATTTGATAAGTCAGACATTTAAGACAGTTTTGGCTATTTGATATGATTTTAAAGAACATTTTTTTTTTTTGCAAATTTTATTTCTTTTATATATATGGAATTGGCAGAGTTATGGAATTGACTCTATATATGGAATGGACTGAATCAGATGACCATGTGCATATGAGTAAATAAAGATAGGGGCTGAAACACCTATATTTGAGTAAAGATAGGCTAACACCCTTATGTAACATCCCGTCAGAGGTAGGATGCTACCGGCACTAGGGTGGGCAAAAAAGTCCAGACCAGTCCAGTCCGATCCGGTCCAATCCAGTCCAGTCCGAATTTATTGGGCTTTAATATTAAAATTTTATGAAAAAGTCTGGATTTGATTTTTAAAAATAAAGTCCATCAATATGAGGGCTAGACTTGGATTTTCTAAAAGAAGCCCTAATCCTTTGTTTTCTTTTAATCAATTAATCATTGTCATTTTTAAGATTCATTTGGTTCCTATGTTGGATTGTATGCTCACAAGATTGGCTCTCTGTGACGATTCCAAACTCGAATCCTTGCTCTCGAAGCTTCTCCCTCTCACTATCTCCTCTCTTGCAAGCGGCAAGCCAAACAAGATCTGGTACTTAAATTTCCTTGTAATTTTTTTTCATTTCCAAATTAAAAAATGTGGTTTTGCATTTAACACGTAAAGTTTTGTTGATCTTATGCTCTTATTATGGCTTTACTCATTTGGATTTCTGGATTTTAAGTCAAAAAGTTCTGGATTTCTGGATTTTAAAATCCAAACAAGATCTGGATTTTAAGATTGGATTTTGGTTAGCAGAGAAGGGTAGTGTAGATCTGTTTGTGTGACTGGCTTTACACTCTCAGCAGCTTTCGAAGTCTCACCCTGGCCTGCAATTGCTTTCTCCTTGGCTCCATT
Source organism: Zanthoxylum bungeanum (assembly GCA_019454045.1). Classification (NCBI taxonomy): domain Eukaryota; kingdom Viridiplantae; phylum Streptophyta; class Magnoliopsida; order Sapindales; family Rutaceae; genus Zanthoxylum; species Zanthoxylum bungeanum. The sequence goes on along the minus strand of SKCR01024937.1, from coordinate 69,573 downwards.
AGGGTTCGTAGTATCATCTGTTCTTTGCCTTTATTTAGAACAGGTCTGGCAGCAGCTGGGTCGGTGTATGATAACTTAATGTGTGGAGGTTATATTAATTATGTTTCGCCATTGGGTCATCATATGCCTACCTAACCCAAAAACTATAAAAGCATGAAATATTCAGGTTAATAAATTAATGGAGGCTGTGTGATAACTTTGGATTTGATCCTTGATTATCTATTGCTGTCAAAATCAGAGTGCAGCAGTGTATTTTTTTTTTTTTTAAAGTCCTGCTGAAATTTTTTAATCTTCGGATAGGAATATTTTTTTATAAAATAAATAAAATTGGTATTATGAAATAAGAAAATATACCAAATCTTAGCATTACTTGAAAATTTAAGAAAAACTAGAATATACAACTAATTGAAACACGAAAGTCATTAAAATGTTATAAAATTATTGGGCTAGTACTCATTTGGAGAATGTATTCGGTATCTCTCTTTAGCTGACATGGGAATGAGAGACAATCTCATTCTCTTGAATTATGAGAGATCCATTTCATATGATATGTTAGTTATTTATTATACAGTGGAGTCTCGAAGGAAAATCACTAATTTTCCTTTATTAGTGAGTTTCAAATTCTCCCATTTTTATGTATAAAATTGTAATGCATACATACATGATACATGATTCCTAAAGTGGCTAATGATTATTCATTAATGTAGGTTATAAATCATAATGTCAAACATGGAAAAAAATACATTTACTCAATCAAATTCTCTTGGCATCGAGGATGTCCAGGAAGACGTTCAAGAGGTGGAAGTAGAACAAGGCAACAAAAGAAAGGGAGATGTATTACAAAGTTCGAGTAACAAGAGATCAAGAACAACCTCACGTTGTTGGGATCACTTCACAAAGATAACCGTTCATGGGGAAACAAGGGCAAAATGCATTCATTGTGGTCATGATTTGAAGGCTGGGTCAGGAACATCCCACTTGAATTGACACGTGAAGACATGTTTATCTGATACTCAAAAGAAAGCGGATGGTGAAACGTGTGGTGATGAAGTTCAATCTTTTGATCCAATTATTGCTCGTCAAAAAGTTACAATATTGATTGTAAAGCATGAGCTTCCGCTTAGGTTTGTGGAGTATGATGCGTTTAGGGATATGATAAGTTACTGCAACCCATTGGTGAAAAATATGTGCAGGAATACTTTATAGAGTGAGCTTTTTAAGTTGTATAATTCTGAAAAGGCTAAAACCATGGATGTATTGGAGATTAATGACAGTAGGGTGGCAATTACTACAGACTTGTGGGCTGCTAGTAATCAAAAGAAAGGTTATATGGTTGTTACGGGGCATTTCATTGACAACTCTTGGCGTTTACAAAGTCGAATCTTAAGGTACATTTTCTATATTCATTATTGTTTCAAGAATTTTTATATTCACTTTCAACTTTTGGCATTATCAGCTATATACAGTTATATGTTTTATATATGAATGTATAATTTATATAATTATTTTAGGTTTGCATATGTGCCAACCCTACACATTGCTGAGTGTCTTTCCCAAGTATTAGTAAAATGTATGATGGATTGGAACGTGGATAGAAACTTATCTACGGTTACTTTGGATAATTGTTCCACCAATAATGTATTGATTAATAGGTTGAAGGGAAAGATTTCGGCTGAATCATTAATATTAAATGGTAAATATCTTCATATGAGGTGTGCAAGCTCATATTTTGAACCTAATTGTGAAGGATGGGATGAAAATAATTGAAGAAGGGATTGAAAAGATTAGAGAGAGTGTGTCTATTGGAGTGCATCACCAAAGAGGGTGGAAACTTTTGAGATATGTGCAAGATAATTGCATATTATGTGTGTGAAAAAGTTGGCACTTGATTGTCCAACTAGATGGAATTCTACATATTTTATGCTTGATGTTGCATTAAAGTATAGAAATGTATTTTCTCGACTACAACAACTTGAGCCACAATATAAGTGTTTACCTTCTTGCGATGAATGGGAGTTGGCAGAAAAGATGTTAGATTATTTGAGTCTATTTACTTGATGACGGAGATGTTTTCGGGTACGACCTACCCCACAGCTAATATATTTTTCCCATTAGTTTGTAAAATGAGGATGTCATTAACGGAGTGGCAAATGTCTCCTATTCTTGAGGTAAGTTAAATGGTTGAGAGTATGATTGAGAGAAATTTGAAAAATATTGGCTAGAGATTCATTGGGTGTTGGTGATGGCTGTTATTCTTGACACAAGGTTCAAGATGTTGATGATTGATTTCTATTTTCAAAGATTTATGGTTGTTGATGTTGTCGAGCAGATGAAGAGAGTTTTTAATATTTGTGATGAAATATTTACTTATTACGAGGGTAAGTCTATTGTTGTGAGACGTGAGGTAGTTAGTGGATCTTCTTCAACTGTTGTTCATTCTCATCAAACTCAAACTCAAAGTGTTCTTTTGGATTTATCCGAGTTTGATTCATTTGCAAGTCAAAATACGCAATCTAAAATTTCTAAGTCCGACCTTGAGAGGTATTTAGAAGAGCCTCTAGTTGAAGGAACTGCACACTTTGATGTTTTAACTTGGTGGAAGATGAACAAAAGCAAATATCTGTTTTGGCTAAGATTGCTAAGGATATCTTAGCCATACCTGTGACGACTGTTGCCTCAGAGTCAGCTTTTAGTACTGGGGGTAGATGCTTGAGTACACATCGTAGCAGACTTCATCCTGACACATTGGAAGCGATCATGTGCACTCAACATTGGTTATGGGTTATTGATCAGGTATAAAAATATTTTTTTAAATTTATATATATATATATATATATATATATATTAATACTTTGTTTTTTATTAGGTGGAATTCCTGAGGAAGAAATTTTTACTAGAGAGGAATTGCAGGGCGAAGATGAAAGCCCACAAGAATTAGTGTAGAGAATTTATTTCTTGCAAAATTATGGGTTATGAATTTTATTTTTAATTGTTTTGTAGTATTTTTATTATTTTAAATATTAAAAGTGTCTAATTGTTGAATGGTGAAAAAATAGGTATATCAAAATTTGAAATTTAACATTATTGTATTGTATGTATATATATTAATTATTTGAAAATCTTTGGATTTGGGTTAAGTCCAGCCTAGCCTAAGCCCATGTGGGCTTAAGTCCAGCCCAGTCCAGATCAAAATGGACTTGGACTTCAAAAAAAAAAATTAGGACTTGGACATGGACTTCACAAAATCCAGTCCAATCCATCCAAATTCCCACCCTAACCGGCACGAGACATGATCAACCCATCTTCATAAGCCTCCAAATTTACAAAAAATCGGACCTGATATATCCTAAAATGGATAACCTAGAACAAGTCCAGCATCAAAATGAGACCTGAAAAAGATATCACATATACAAAAGAACCTCAGGTCCACACAAAACACATCAAGATCCAAAGCAACCCTTAAGGGCTCCGTGTCCACAACATCAATCAACACTCGAGGGCTCCGTGCCACAAAATCATATACAAATCAAAAATTTTACTTAATCAATACAAACAGCATGCTCAACACGATAAACAACATATTAATCATAGAATCTAACTTCTAAAACTTTTCCCCAAGACATGCGAGGGCGAGGGTGGCTGTAGCTTGGGGGATCCGCGTCTCGAGCATGACTTCCAAAGATGATGTGGTTGACCAATCTAGAAGTCAACCTGCAAAACTAGCAAATTATTTTGGTGTGAGTCTTAAAACTCAGTAAGTAACCACACTCATACTACAAACAAAACATACAAGTCAAGCAAATTTGCAGGTTATCAGAATTACTAAATTATTACATGTTCAGATTTATCAACTTCTTATTATCCTTATGTTTTACCATGTCAAATTCTCATATCTACATATTCACATATATGCCAATGTATTAGCCAAACATTCAAATCACAGAAGGCATCAATACGAATATCATAGAATAAGTCATTTTACAACGAAACCATTTCAATCATAAGAAATATGAAGTCATATACTTAAACTTTATTATGAATGCACATTTTTGAAATATCCTCAAATCGATAAGTCAAACAACCTTCATTCATTTCAAAACAAACTTTCTTTCATTCCGATAACTTTAAATTAGCTTAAGATTTGTGACTTATACACTTTCACACATATCAGTAGAGAAATCATAGCCCACTTCTCTTACATTCATGCAAATCCAATTTCATAATTCTACAACACATTATCAAAATTATACAAACACATTCAGTCTTCCATAATATACGCATATACAATAACAAACTTAGCAAACACACTTATAACTTCTTATATTCACGCCGGTTTTCAAGTCATTTATTCATTCCCCAATAGCACAGACAGTCCATACATATCACAGATTCAGTCACACATATATACACTCAAACATAAATGTTTTCATTGTGCAACCAACAATGAAGCATATATAACAGCCAATACATCACAAAATATATAACCAAACAATACATACAAATGGCCCACTTACACATGCAATGCTCGTACGAGCTCATTACCTATTTTAAAATATGTATGAGATTAATTCTATTCGAACGGATTCCTAATCAGCTCGACTACTACACCACGAGATTATCAACCAATCAAACATACACACATGCACACATATCACGTGACACAAACTCATCATAAGATTTCAAATACACAAGCATATACATGACAAACATTGCTTTATCATCTGAATCGTCATACACATGCATATATACATCAAATATATGAATATACCCATTATTTCAAATTCCGATACCATAACATTTTTTACAGTTCTCATATCCCTTACTTATCAATCAAACATACACCATTTCAGAATTCTTATCTAAAATATTGATATATTATCTTACCAAATATATATTTCCATTCATATACATATCCTACCAATCATGTACTTCTATCACTCAAGAAAGGCTTAGCTTATACCAACCCAACATCTTTACCGCTAAATCGTATGCATTAGTCAATAAGCAACTTATCCCAATAATGCACATCTACACGTGCTAACACAAATTCAGAAATCATAACTTGTTCTCTTTACCAATTTTTTATATCCAACTCATACATATCTTATCATCATATACATATATGAATACATGTTCATATACTTATAAGTATACATATTCATTTACATACACATACACATATCATTACCGATTCATACACTTACATACATCCATACATACACATAGACATTATGCTCATCTCATATCTCACTGCATATCATATCAATAACAAAGATCCATACCTGTGGTGGTCGATTAACTTAACTATACATAACTTGAGCTTCGTTCTCAAAATCATCTCTTACTATCCTCATTATCCTAAACATTTCAACCATTTATGCATATATATATATATATATATATATATATATATATGAATCAACATTCAAGTACTTATCGCATGAGTTACTTACTTGGCTTCGCGAGCACTCCAGATCCTAGTCAAGTCTGTCAAAACAAATGGCGAAATGCCGCTAGAATCGCAATTCTTGACTTTACTATGACAAATTCCGGATCTTTTCGGAACAATCAAATTAAGTCCAATTTCATTGATTTCACTTCTATTTTTCTTAAGACATCATTACAAACTAATTCATGTCACTAGTTAACTTGAATCATCAGTTTACGTATTTTTGAAAAATCTTACGAAAAAGTTTTTGCAAATACTACGGAAGGCTCCCGAACCCTCCGAACCTACCAGGATTTATCTAAATATTCTCATATCATCATATATATCCCATATCAATATTTACTCTTAGGAAAGCATTTATACATATTAAACCTACTTTTATCGAAAACTAGCATAATCTATCGGATCAATCCAACTCGTTCCGTTTTCACCCAGATTCTACCAAATACACATATTCAATATACTTATACCCAAATAATTCAATTTATATCAATACGTTTATCTAAGATTCAACCTCAACCAATACTTCCAATTCTATAAACAAAAAGAGCATGACGCTAACAATTGTGTCTACCTTAAGCATGAAATAAAAAACCTCATTGATAGCCTCAAAATCTCCAACCCTGAACAAAACTATCCAAAAACAAATCAGTAACCACCATGTAGTACCACCACCCAACTGCATGATCAATTCATGACTTTTTGAAGGCTATGTCGTGTAAACCTTTAATAACACGACCGATATCATATGAATATGGGATAATAGTTATAGTGAAATTATGGAACACAATCGATTTTGGGTTGACTTCTCGAATGATGAAGAAAATAAAGGTAAAAGGATGACCTAGAGCGGTCGGTTTTATGATAATACCACCAAGAAGGGGCATGAGAAAATGAGAAGGGCTGGTAGAAGAGAAATGAAAAGATAAGAATGAGAATGAATGAGAAGACAATGTGCTCCAACAGCTAAAGAGAACTCGAGAATTGATAAGTATTTGAGGGCTACTATGTTCCTCTCAAGAACTTAGAAGGGCTATGGTCGAGGCCCTCGAGAAAATAATTTTACTAGTAGACGAAAATCCTGCAACATTTATTGGGTCTGTTAAAGAAGAATCCAAGCAAGTCATTACCTTCACAGAGGGTGAGCTTATGATAGAAGGAATAAATCACAACAGACATTTGTTCATCAGAGCAGAGGATAGGGGCAAGAAGACTTCATGTGTAATGGTAGATGATGATTGTTCTATCAATATTTGCTCGTTGAATATTTTTTCAAGAGTCGGTATCCGACCGGAGGAACTAGTACCCTCTGATATGACTATTAAGGCTTATGACGACAGTAAGAAAAGTGTGGAAGGCACTTTCATAACAATTGTCAAAGTGGGGCCCATAGAAGATGAGGTAGATTTTACAGTGATTAATATCCTGGCCACTTTTGCTTTACTCTTGGGGAGACCCTAGTTTCACAAGCTCAGAAGGGCGCCTTCCATATTTCATCAAGTCATTAAGTTCCCGCATGAGGGCATAATTGTTCTATAGGGGTGGAGGCTAGCAATACTATGGCCGTATTAGAGGTGCAACCATTCACGAGGTTCCAAGTGGCACTAGTTTTCAAAGAATGGGTGAATCATAAGATGGCTAGGAACATTGGAAGATGAACTACATGCCCAATACTGGAATTAGAACGAGAGGCTAAGGTGTGAGCTCGCTGTGTAACTTCAAATGACATACTACTAGAAGAGGATTGGGCTATTCTAAAGGAGAGACGAAGCCCAAGAAGAGTGGAAAGAGAATCTATGATCATTTTGTGAAAGAATGATATCAAGGAGCCCTAGAGCCATACGAAGTCAATGGCGTCATTTTTCCTGGTTCTGAGATATTTGCAGACGTGATGGGGGTGTTGAAAGATCCCAGTATTGAAGAAAGAATAAGCTAATAAAGCCACGGGAGAGCGAAGAAAAACATGTGAAGATGGAATGGGACAAGGAGCTATTGAAGATGGATGAAATGAAGCTCGAGGACACCGAACCCGCCGAAGAAGATGATAATGAAGCCTTTTTTTGTAGAGATTGAAATTAAAAAATGAATGATTTAGCTTACTTGCCTAAAATTTTAACTTTTAGCACACATCATAACATGCATGACATTATCATATTTGACATTAATTCCACTAAAATAAATGATTGGTACATATGAAATCCCAAAGAATATCTTAATTGCAAGTGAGGTTACCCTTTATGAGAGGAAAGAATTGGAGGGCCTATTAAGAAAATATGTAAAAGTATTCATCTGGTCTTATGAAGACATGCCCATAGTAGAAAGAAGTATAACACAACATGTAATTCCAACCTATCCAAATATAAGGCATATGAAACAGAAGATGTGTAGAATGAGACTGGAATAGGAAAAAAAATCAGAGAGGAAGTACAGAAGCGGATGTAGGTAGGGTTCTTAGAAGTAGTTAAATACCCAGAGTGGTTACTGTTGGACAAAATGACCCATAGCGTCACTATTTGCACAGATCATTGTGTTGTTGTAGCAAATTAACTATATGACAAGGAAATTGCACTCTCATCATTAGTGATTAGATCACCATAGATATATAAATGAAGAGAGGTCCATATGATTAGTTCCTGGATTGAGATGATATGAGACAGTATCAGTCCACGAAGGATTAATCATTAAATATCCCTAGCCGTAGTATTATCGAGACTGGACATCGATAATGCGGAATAGGCTAGTATTGCACTTGTGTGCGTTGTGAGGGCACGACGGCATAGTTCTCATATATATAAGTGTTGGATACTTATGCAAGTGCGATAGGAGGTCGTGTTTCACCGATGGTACGGGAAACATCTTCGCTCTGGATAGACCCCTCGGAATCCCATTGGAATTATGACTATGTGTCTATGGGAGGCCGAAATCAAGGTAGGTGTGTATAGTCTTAACCTGAGACTTGCATCGCTAATACTTACGATAATCGATAAACTTTGGTTTTGGTGGTAGGGGACTTTTAACAGGTTCTGAGTACACCACTTCTGGGTTTATCAGAGAGTCGTAGAGTATTGGGTGTGATGTCAAGACGGAAGTGTCACTTCAGTCATATTGGAGTTGATGTCACGCAGGATACGGTACTAGTGCTCTTGAGTGTTGCGCAACCAATCGGGATATTGTGACCAGGTCATGTATATCCGATTATAGAGACTATGTTACCAGACATCCGACATATGCTTCGGACGGGGCAGACACTTATCCAGCCCCAGCCCTAGCACGTGACTATCCGATACTGGGCCAATATACACAATACTACGGTATACTACGCTTGATACAGATCTATATATTCCTGTAAGAATATTTCTGGAGAATTGGGTAGGCATGGCGCTTTGCTAGAAGCCAACCTTGTCTTGTAAATCGATATAAACGTAGTACGAGGTACTTACGTATTCGGACAGTCCGACGATCGTATTTACTGCCAACATATCCGAAGATCTCATGGGTCGGTTCCTGAAGATTCACCGATGACGTATGACTCGCACTTTGATTAATCTGGGATTAATTAGAAGAGAGAGATAGAATTAATCTGGGATTAATTCGATGAGAGAGAAAATTAATCTGGGATTATTTGCGGAGATATTTTATCTGGGATAAAATATTAATTAAAGAGAGAGAACGATTAATTTGGAATTAATCGATAAAATAATATATTTGATATATTATTAGAAATTGGATTTCGACGCGAAATTAAAATTAGATTTTAATTCGGCGAACGAATTAATTTAGAATTAATTCGTTAGCGACGTGAATAGTGAATTCGCTAGGCGTAATCATTTAATTACGACGCGACGGAAAATTCGTTAATTTGGAATTAGCGAACCCGAGTCCGAGAGTGATTGCGAGCGCATTCGCATTTCGAATTCGAGCGCGGCACGCGAGTCACATCAAGCGTCAAATCGTTTGTCACATCATGCGTCAAATCAATTGTCACTTTGAGTGATGTGACTTGACAACATGTCACTTTATTAAAGTGATGTGATGTGACTTAAAGTAAAAAGTTGAAATGATGGAAAGCTTTATTGCTTTTTATTTTTGACTTTTGAATTAAAAGTAAGATATATGTTTTATTTAATTGACTTGGTAAATAAAATAAATATATATATTAAATCTTTTCTCTCTCTCACATGCAAGAAACGATCTCTCATTTTTCCCTCTCTTTTCTTCTCATCTTCTTCACGGCTTCACTGCCGATTTTCTTCTTGATTTTTCTGGTTTCACCGAAATTTTTGAGAAGCAAATTGAAGAAGACTTAGTGCTAGCACACCATGAGTGATACATAGGTGATAGGGAAGTGTCTTCATGAGCTTGGATTTAATTTTTGGAGCTTGAAGCTTTGAGCTTCAATGGAGTCCATGCATGGCCGACTCTTGGAGGAACCTAACCAGTCCAAACCGAGAAGCCCACTGCCTTGGAGAGCTGTTGCCGTGAGCTTGGAGGAAGCAAAAACGCAACTTGTGTTCATTTCATCAAAACCGAATTCAATGTGAGTATATTCCGCACCTCCTTTGTTGTGTTCATACTTGTTTTTATGCTTGATTTGTTGATCTTGGGACTTGATTTAACTCTTTCAATGGTATCTAGAGCTATTATCAAGCATGAAAAAAGTTAGGGTTTATTTTGGGCAAAATCGATTTTGACTTGTTTTGGTTAAATTGATTGTTTAAGCATGCTTGGATGATGTTTAATTGAGATTGTGCATGATCAATTTCATGAAATTGGATTGGATTCAATTTTCCCTAAATTTTGGTCAAAACTTTATTTTGGGTAAAATCAATTGAAGCATGATTTGGTTGAATTGGTTGATTAAGTATGCTTGTATGTTGATTAATTGAAGTTGTGCATGATCAATTTCAAGAAAATTGGATTGGATCAATTTTCCCCAATTCTTTAGGTTGAACATGTAACTTGAAATTGGGTAAAATGTGTTTGAGCATGTTTTAATTGAATTAGATGTTTAAGTATGCTTAAAACATGTTTAATTGAGATTGTATGTGATCAATTTCAAGAAAATTGGATTGGATCAATTTTCCCCAAATTGGAGGCATGGCCGAAAATTGGATAACCCTAATGTCTTGGTAATTTTGTTTTGTTTGATCATTGGATGACTTAAAACAATTGGGTAATGTTGTTTTGAAGTTCAATTGGATTGAATTTTGATTTGGTACATTTTTTCCCTTTTAAAGTGGCTTGGCCGAATCTTAATGAACATGAAATTCATTGTGATTTTGTTGTTTGATTCATTGGATGAGTTGAATTGATTTGGTAAATTATGATTGTGGACTCAATTGGATTGAAACCGAATCGAATTGAAAAACCCCTAATTGCCGAGACTTGAAAGCATGTAAATTGGGTTTGATTTAATAATTGTGTTGGACACTATTTAATGTTAAAGTGCATGATTAATTAGGCTAATTGTGTTTTTAGAAATGTTAATTGGGTATTGATTGTGTATTACACTTAGGTTAATTAATTGTGAAATTTGGAATTTTATAAGTTAATTAATTAGGGCTTGATTTTGGAAATTGGGCTTGTTAGGTTGTAATTGGGCTTTTGGGCTTTGTTGTAACAAAGTTGGGTTTAGGCAAAATTGGTTGGATCCAATTAGGCCCAAAACTGAATCCAAAAGGTCCAATTATGACTTAATGGACCTTAATTATTTAATTGGGCCTAATGGCCAAAATTAATTTAAAGGCTTATGGGGTAACTCCCGGATTGGATTTTGGCTGTTCGGTTTGACCCGAGTTGACCAAAAGTCCACGCCTTATAGAAATTAATTAAAAACCCATTGGACTTTAATTAAATAAACATTAGATGTTAATCGGGCTTTGAGACCCGTTGCGATTAAATTTGGAATTTAAGTCGTAAAGGTTCGTTAATAAAAGTGTAATATTTAATTTAGAATTAAATAATGAATTAGAATTAATACGTATTAAATTGGATTTAATTATGTAATTTAATTTAATTCGTAGAAATCGTACTTTGAGTACGTGTTCGCAATACGAGTTTGACTCGAACAAAATCAAATATTTGTTTGAACATTGGATGATCACTAATAATCAAGATAATTAATTTGATTGATTGATTGATAACATGCTTGTATGAATACATGTTGTGATGTTGAATAATGTATATCGGATGGATATTAGGGGTGGGGCGATTTTGGAAATTGTAATAAATTTGATTTATTAAATTGGACCTGCGTGTCCAGCCTTATCTCCTATTTCTTTGTGTTCTCTTCTCACTATTCCCCTCCATGTAAAAGAGGTTTCTTTAGAAGTGTAGTGTAACGGGTAGAAGTAATACAAGTGCTAGCGGGATAGAGAAAGTGAGAGATTTGATCTAGGATCAATGTAAAATATCCATCCGCATATCATTATTATTTATTTTCATACTCGCTTTATTATGTATTTAGAATGCATGTTTAAGGGTGTATGTATGATGAGACCTTACAAAGATAATTAAATTGGTAACCAATTTGCACGCGAAAAACCCTCGTTCTATATTAAGCGATTATCCTTCCATTGAATGATTCTTGTTCAAGATCCGATTGACATTGGTTTGTTGGCCAAAGTCAAGACCTTGTCAATTATGGATGTATTTGAATCATGAGGGTTTTGTTCCACATCGGTGTCTTGTCCAAGTTGTGATTTGTTGGCCAAAGTCAAGATCACTTCTTGTCCAACGACATTGATTACGAAACTTTCCTGTCAATGGGTCCCGCTTAACTGGATTCATTAGGTTTGTTGTGCCAAAGCCAGGCCTAGATGATTCCGGGATAAGGTTAAGAAAATGTATTAGATACATTGGCATAAGTAATATGTTTAGGACTTGGATGTCCACCTAACCGGATCTAGGAATTGGATTGGATCCAATTGATCTGTGAGATCTACCTAGTTAAATAGCATACAGCTTGTTGGCCAAAGTCAAGGTTGTATGTTATTTAATAGGATCCTAGCCCACTAGGAAACACGGTTTCCCGAGTACTCCACAGAGGGTTAGAGGCTCAACGAAAAATAGTGGAAGGCAAGTATTGAATTTGCAACATTCGTTCAATTACTCGCCATACGCGCTCAAACAAATATCACTCGTCATATTAATCAAAAGTATTAGTTGGACTAATATTTTATGTTGTTTTAAAAATATTTATATATAGTTGGACTATATACAAACTCATTCAATTTATAGTTGATTTTATAATTGGATTATAGTATCAATATAATTGAATTAAATTGATAGTTGATTTTATAATTAGATTATAGTAATCAATATTAAAATTATAGTTGATTAAATAATTGGATTATTGTAATCATTATAATAAATAGTACTTTATTAAAATTGATTAAATAGTTGGACTATTAAAATCAAGAAAAGAATTGAAAAAGTTGAATATTTAAAATATATATTGGATTAAATGTTTTAAATGATTTAATTTTCATATTGGGAATTAAAGAATAGGTTACTTTATTGGATAAAATAACTTGTTATATCTAGCCCATAATTAAGCAAATAAGTAGAGCATAAAATCTTTGAAGATTATATGATGATGACTTCAGTGCTTAATTAATATACTTATCATAAATCTATCTTTAGATTTAAAAGTATTAAAATGCAATAATAATTCTTAGAGAATTGATTGACTATTCTAGTGGAGAGAAGTCAAAAGTTTGCAATTGGGCATGTAGCACAAGGTGCACATCGTTTCGATATTTCGAAACCCAAGGCTTGGCCGAAGGTTTGTGAAATATTGAAAGGATAATTGACATATCCCAAAGTGACTACCATTTGGATATGGAAGACACGAAGGAATTAAAGAAAGGGCGATGCTCTAACTTTAAATATTTGTCAAAGTTATGTTCACTACTAGTATTGAAATTAGATTTTAAATACTTAGTGTGGTACATAATATATATGTATTGATGTTCAGAATCTGCTTTGAGCAGGATACTGACTTCAAGCTGAGATTCCTCTGCGAATCAGAAACGGGATGAAAGTCGCTGTTTTGACCATAGATACCTAAGTTTAGGAACTACCCTTCGGGTATGTACTTGAATTAGGAACTGTTATAATGTAACTAGTTTGACTAGAGACATTATCTCTTTATCAGTGTTTAATCCGTTATGGATAAAACCTTTATATTATAGAACATTAAGTCTTTTATTATATAAGATGATACTGAGATAAATACATTAGATGTAAATAACAGAATTTATATTTTGAATATAAATAAAATCTCAAACATATAAATGACAAATAAATAGCTCAAATTGATTTGATCAATAGAGACTTATTTGTGGCATTGTTGTCTAGGACACAATTAATTAGACTCGTATATCCACACTTTGAAGAGTGGATACTAGGACTGATTTGACTATTCAAATAAGGTCTGCGAATCTAGTTATTAGGTAAAGTACCTAAAATACTATTTACTTGGTAATAGTGTAAGTGCCACCGATCTGTTAGCCCTATTCATGGTGAAGTTAGTGGGCCCATATCTAGCTAGGCTAGATGTGAACATGAATATTTCGTGACCTTAACGGATGTGGCATCACGTTATGGTTATGTGTTTCTTTTGAAAAACACAAATCAGAAACTTTAAAGTTTCGACACGAAGTAAATAAACAGATCGGCTATAGTATTATTCCGCCGCAGTAAGACCGTAATGGAAAATACTTAAGCAGTAAGTTTCATATATACTTGAAAGAGTATAGTATTCTTTCAAATGAGGACTCCTCCCGGAACACGTCAAAGTGACGGTGTGTCCGAACGTATTAACCGAATCATGTTAGACATGATAAGACTAATCATGAGTCGCTCTAAGCTACTATTTCCTTCTAAAGGATATGTATTATCAGAGCAAAACTTATTTAGAATAAGGTTCCATATAAATCTGTTTGACAGATATCGTATAGGATATGAACAGGAAAGAAACGAGGTTTCTCATTCCTGACAATTTGGGTATGCTAGGCATAACGTTTGGATGATACCAAACTAAGGACCCAAATTGGATAAGTGCCAATATAGGTTATCCTAAGGGAAACCATAAGTATAGTACTTATAAATCTCACATGAGAACAATGTGATTGTTGCTCACCATGCGGTTTTTCCTGAGTGAAATACCGATATGCAGTAGTCAGTGGGAGGATAGTGATACTCGATGAAAATCGGAGTAATACTGTTCTAGGCACGAAGTCCATAATGGAAACAAATAGTTCATCTATGATGAATCTATACCATTAATCTTCAAATACACAAGACACTCGTAGATCGGATAGAGTCAGAAAACGACCTAGGGTATGGGTTTCTGATCTAACCTCATAAAGATGTCAATCTTATGAAGGTACATCCACCGACTACATTTTGAGGAAGTGATACGAGGTATCGACTCCCTATTATGGCAAAGTGCCATGAGTCCGGAATGGATTCCATGTTTAACAACTATTTTGGATACTAGTTGTTGTACCACAAGGCATTGTGCCTATGGTACATTAACGTCTTCAAGGAAGACATACATGGATGGCAACATACCAACGTACAAAGCTAGGCTTTTGACGGAAAGGTATCGTTATCAACATTGTGTTAATAACGGTTCAACCTTTTACCTGTTGCCATGGTAAATCCATTTTGAAGATGCTTGTTGATAACTGCATATTTCATTTTTGAAATGTGTCAGTTGCAGATCAAAATCGCTTTCCTGAAAAGGAAACATTTTGGAGGATGCTTTCAACATCCTGACGATTTTGTATAACCGACAAACAAGGTTTGCGGGTTATTCGATCCATGTTTGGATTGAAGCAAGCATAAGGTTCTTGGAACTGACGTTTTGAAATAATCATAATGGTTTATGATTTGACTCAAAACGAAATAATTCTTGTGTATATAAGAAGGTTAGTGGGAGTGCACTGACATGAATGTCATGTAAAATAATGATAATATGTCGCTTCTTGACAATGAAATTCCCATAAAACAATCGGTGAAAGCTTGGCTTTCATAAGAAATTCTCCGTAGAATTCTGGGGAGTAACAACCTTTATTCAAGGAATAAAGATCTACTGGGCTAGATTTAGAGTTGGTAACACTCTCTGAGAAATTGTACATTTAAAATGTACTTGTATTGGTGTCTCATACGCTTTGAGCATATGGAGTCACAATCGGGTCAATCCAAGTGATAGTCACTGGATTGAAGATTAAGAACATCTGTTAGTATCTGAGAGAACTAAAGATGTTGTCTTAAACTATGGAGATGGAGAACTTGAAGTGACTGGGATCACTGCTGCAAGTTTCCCAACCGGTAAATACTGCGGTACTATAAAGTTTGAAGGACGGGACAGTAAGCTGGAAATATTCCGAGCAAGATAACTGTTGCCGAATTAACAACAAATGCGGATTATTGCTACAGCTGAGGGGCAGCAATAGAAGCCATTTGGATCGATAATAAATCTAATTAGATTAGATATAGTTCTGTTAGCAGCTGAGCTAGGCGTCAGCACAGGCTAAAGAATTAAAGGTCTCATCGACGATCCAGATATATACTTCTATATCATCTGATTCGTTCGGATCATACATCGTGCGATGTGATGATCATGTAAATCGCGTCAGATGATAATTAAGCAAATCGCTGACGAAAACCTTTCCTCAACAATTTGAGCGAATTGTACATAGTTCGGGTGTTAGACACTCGAGTGACTGGCTATGTGCCAAGTGGGAGATTGTTGGACAAAATGACCCATAGCGTCACTATTTGCACAGATCATTGTGTTGTTGTAGCAAATTAACTATATGACAAGGAAATTGCACTCTCATCATTAGTGATTAGATCACCATAGATATATAAATGAAGAGAGGTCCATATGATTAGTTCCTGGATTGAGATGATATGACACAGTATTATTCCACGAAGGATTAATCATTAAATATCCCTAGCCGTAGTATTATCGAGACTGGACATCGATAATGCGGAATAGGCTAGTATTGCACTTGTGTGCGTTGTGAGGGCACGACGGCATAGTTCTCATATATATAAGTGTTGGATACTTATGCAAGTACGATAGGAGGTCGTGTTTCACCGATGGTACGGGAAACAGCTTCGCTCTGGATAGACCCCTCGGAATCCCATTGGAATTATGACTATGTGTCTATGGGAGGCCGAAATCAAGGTAGGTGTGTATAGTCTTAACCTGAGACTTGCATCGCTAATACTTACGATAATCGATAAAACTTTGGTTTTGGTGGTAGGGGACTTTTAACAGGTTCTGAGTACACCACTTCTGGGTTTATCAGAGAGTCGTAGAGTATTGGTGTGATGTCAAGACGGAAGTGTCACTTCAGTCATATTGGAGTTGATGTCACGCAGGATACGGTACTAGTGCTCTTGAGTGTTGCGCAACCAATCGGGATATTGTGACCAGGTCATGTATATCCGATTATAGAGACTATGTTACCAGACATCCGACATGTGCTTCGGACGGGGCAGACACTTATCCAGCCCCAGCCCTAGCACGTGACTTTCCGATACTGGGCCAATATACACAATACTACGGTATACTACGCTTGATACAGATCTATATATTCCTGTAAGAATATTTCTGGAGAGAATTGGGTAAGCATGGCGCTTTGCTAGAAGCCAACCTTGTCTTGTAAATCGATATAAACGTAGTACGAGGTACTTACGTGTTCGGACAGTCCGACGATCGTATTTACTGCCAACATATCCGGAGATCTCATGGGTCGGTTCCTGAAGATTCACCGATGACGTATGACTCGCACTTTGATTAATCTGGGATTAATTAGAAGAGAGAGATAGAATTAATCTGGGATTAATTCGATGAGAGAGAAAATTAATATGGGATTATTGCGGAGATATTTTATCTGGGATAAAATATTAATTAAAGAGAGAGAACGATTAATTTGGAATTAATCGATAAAATAATATATTTGATATATTATTAGAAATTGGATTTCGACGCGAAATTAAAATTAGATTTTAATTCGGGCGAACGAATTAATTTAGAATTAATTCGTTAGCGACGTGAATAGTGAATTCGCTAGGCGTAATCATTTAATTACGACGCGACGAAAAATTCGTTAATTTGGAATTAGCGAACCCGAGCCCGAGAGTGATTGCGAGCGCATTCGCATTTCGAATTCGAGCGCGGCACGCGAGTCACATCAAGCGTCAAATCGTTTGTCACATCATGCGTCAAATCAATTGTCACTTTGAGTGATGTGACTTGACAACATGTCACTTTATTAAGTGATGTGATGTGACTTAAAGTAAAAAGTTGAAATGATGGAAAGCTTTATTGCTTTTTATTTTTGACTTTTGAATTAAAAGTAAGATATATGTTTTATTAATTGACTTGGTAAATAAAATAAATATATATATTAAATCTTTTCTCTCTCTCACATGCAAGAAATGATCTCTCATTTTTCCCTCTCTTTTCTTCTCATCTTCTTCACGGCTTCACTGCCGATTTTCTTCTTGATTTTTCTGGTTTCACCGAAATTTTTGAGAAGCAAATTGAAGAAGACTTAGTGCTAGCACACCATGAGTGATACATAGGTGATAGGGAAGTGTCTTCATGAGATTGGATTTATTTTTGGAGCTTGAAGCTTTGAGCTTCAATGGAGTCCATGCATGGCCGACTCTTGGAGGAACCTAACCAGTCCAAACAGAGCAGCCCACTGCCTTGGAGAGCTGTTGCCGTGAGCTTGGAGGAAGCAAAAACGCAACTTGTGTTCATTTCATCAAAACCGAATTCAATGTGAGTATATTCCGCACCTCATTTGTTGTGTTCATACTTGTTTTTATGCTTGATTTGTTGATCTTGGGACTTGATTTAACTCTTACAGTTACTCGATATTATACATTTCTAAAGAAGGATGGAAGTGTAAGGAAATGCGTAGACTATATAGATCTTAAAAAAGCATGTACAAAAGATGACTTACCTTTGCCTCACGTAGATGTCATGGTGGATAGTGCAACACTGGAGTGGAAAATTCAGTATATTATCTGAGTAAGAAAATCCTACAATATGAGCCCCGATAACAGAAAGAGAAGAAATTTTCTTTAGTAGTAGTATGGGCGTCCATAAATTTATGACAGTACTTTCAGTCATATAAAATACAAGTGGTCAAGAAACAAAATCCACTAAGGTACTTGCAGTCAGATCCCTCTTTAGTAGGGAAGTTAGGAAAAAGGTTTTTATTGTTGACAGAATTCAATGTGGAGTACATTACCAAGAAATTGATTAAAGGGCATGTTGTGGCATAATTCTTGGCACTACAACCTATCAAATGAGACAAGTATGAGTTTGAATTCCCAAATGAGGAGATTAAAGCAATAACTATTCAGTGATGTAAGATGTACTTTGATGGGGCTGTAAATAACAAAGGCGTAGGGATATGAATAGTCATGATAACTCCGGGAGGAGAAACCTTGCATACATCTAAGAGGCTGGCCTTTTTAGTTTCCAATAATATGGCTGAATATGAAGCATGCATCTTTGGGTTAGAAGTGCTAATGGCCTAGGGGGTGAAGGATGCTGAGAAATATAGTGACTTAATACTGGTGATTAGACAAATACGGGGAGATTGGGAGCAGAAAAAAGAAAAATTGAAGCTCTGTTTGTCTGACCTTAGAGCCTTGTTACAAAATATCCTAAGCTGTATGCTCCGGCACCTACCATGAGAAAGCAACCAAATAGCGGATGCCCTAGCTACCTTGGGAAAATTTGAAAATCCAACTGATGATGCCTTTGGTGTTGACTATTGCTAGAAAGCCTAGCTATAAAATAGGGAAGGTTATGAACGCCAAAGTTGAGGACACAAATCCTTAGTATCAGAAAAACGATCCAGAAATTAGCTTCCCAGTTTATAACCTTAACGGGAGATCTGTATAAATGACAGACTAATGGGGCACAACTGAAGTGTCTAAAGGAAGAAGACACTAAGAAATTATAATAGAAGAAGTCCATTCTTATGTATGTAGACGATATATAAGCAGGTTGCATTTCTCAAGGAAAATCATGCGGTAGGGGTTCTATTGGTTGACTATGGAGGCAGACTGTTCAGAATTAGTAAAATATTATCATGATTGCCAAGCACATAGGAATTTGAACCACTTACCACCGATAGAACTAAATGGGTTATCATATGTTGGAATGTATGCCCTAGATCTACATATGATGTAAACAGTTTTATGTGTTTTGAAATAATACGATGCATTATCCATTTATCAAATTGTTTGTTTAATTTTCGCATATTATATATCATCTTAAATACCCTAGATTACTTATGTGCCTTCAGACTTAGTATATGAGTGTCATACACAAGAGGATTTAAGTCTGAAGTTAGTAATCTTAAATAGTCCATAGAGAGCAAACAAAGCGGGTTTTATCTATAGCTGCGGTCCATTCTATATTTGTATGGCAATCCTGATCCGGATCGTCCATGTAGAGACATGAGAATGGAGGCACCTTGTATGATGCGATCATATAGTACTGGACCTATATGGAAATGACATTCTTATAATATCCGTTAAACTAAGAGAGTCATTTCGATCTACAAGATGGTCATATATAGATTGATCTTAATCCTGAGTGTACTACGAACTCATGCATGGCAGGCCATGTCATTTGATTTACAAAAGTGAGGTTGGTGTAGCAGTCCCGACCAATAGCTACGTACTTTGGGGGCATGGTCTGTTGTGTAGCTGGGAACGTTTTACATGGACATGGAGTTCACTCATTCTTGCGAGAAGTAGAGGAGTATCTTTCTTAAGGGTTGATTCGGTGCTTGTACGACTTGAGAGTTCACTCATTCTTGCGAGAAGTAGAGGAGTATCTTTCTTAAGGGTTGATTCGGTGCTTGTACGATTTGAGCGCTCAAGTCTTTCTATTACGAATAGAAAGATTAAAATTCATAATAGTTATGAATAAATCGTTCATTAGAGAATCAATGGTACTTAAGGTAAAAAATTATTAGAGGGGTATAACGGACATTATGACCAGACTCTAATTACGAGATACTCGTGAATAGTCAATTCGTATGTAATGACTATATCGATGGACACCGACTTGGTTCGGCTTAATTTATCATCTGCAGCAAAGAAAGTACAACTACGGGTTTTTGGTGGAATAACCCGAAGTTAATAATTCAGAATATTTAATTAAGAGCTTAATTAATATTTCGAGATTATTGGAGCTCGGAACCGTAGGTCCATTTGGTCCCCGTGCTAGCTGGATTCACTATAATTGGATAGTCCAATTATATACTCACAAAGATATGCATATTATTAATATGATTAATAATATTAATTGTCACACTTGAAACTTTATATTAAAAGTGTAGGCATTGCATTTTTGCATGTGAAACCCGATGATGAGTCTCATTTGGAGGCACTACCTTTTAAGTCACGGAAGCCGCGGGAAACGGACGTCGGAAGGGAAAAGATGGAAATCAATACTTTGTCGAATTTTACTCACTTGTTTAGCTTCGGGCTCGCTGGTGGACCTCCGTTTTAAAGCACATTTAGCCTAAAAAAATCCGCAAACCACTTAATCTTGGCCCAAACCCACTCACCAAACCAACACAACACCTAACCTACCAAGACAAAGCCCACACCACCACCACCTAGGCCCACACGCCCCATCACCCTAAAATACACCCAAATTAAATTAAATATTAATTAAATAATGTAATTGAATTAAATAAAATAATTAAACCATTTACCAAATTAAATAAGACATAAAATATAATTATACCAAATTAAAATATTTTAACTTCCTAATCCAAAATATCATATACTAAATTAAAGAGATGTTATGCCTAATTAAAATCAATCCTAACCAATTAAAATATTGTATTCCTAAACCAAGCCAATCAAATATTCAACCTTCCTAATTCACCAAAATTTTTCCCCCCTCAATCCATTGATTTCCTTATCCAACACCAAATCAAATCCTCTCCTTAATGCCAAAATCCCTTCCTTGTGAGACAAGGAGAAGCCCTAGCCCTTCTCTATATAAACAACCCAAAACCAAAACCATATTCCTCTCTCGGACACGGCTCTTCACACAGAAAAATACAAACAGACCAAAAGTGAAACCCTACTCCACGCCAAGCCATAGCCTTCACAAACACAAAGCCTTCAATGTAACTCCTCTCACATACTGCCAAGACCTGCACCCTCACATAGCTACTAAAACACATCAACGCCACCTTAACTCAGCCCACAACAATCAATCGGAAAAAACAAACACAACCACTGCACGCATCCACACCTTACCAGCCCTCGGCAGCCACAAATATCAACAGTTCACCAGCCCTCGGCAGCCACAAAGCCACACAGCCCCATACACTAGCCAATAAAAACCCTTACAAACAGCCTCCACCTAGACGAACTACTCACTGCCCCATAGCTATTCACGCTAAAACCCTCTACACATCCTCACACTACAATCAGCTCTCACCTCACTGAATCTGCCAAGCCCCTAGCCTCTATCCACGCCCACGTCAAAGCCTAGACCTGCACTCAGCACACACACCCACGTCAAAGCCACTGCCTTACACGCATCAACCAGCTTCCTTCTCAAAGCCACTGCCTTCCACGCATCAAGTCCTTAGCTTCTCGGCAGCCCTCAATAGCAGATCATGCGTACGGCAGCTCCCCCATTACAAAATCATCACCTCATGCACACAAAACCACTCCCAAAACTGTCCCTGACCTGACCAAAAGTCACACCCAAAATAGTCCCCCTAGACTACCCAAACCAGTGAACAAATCACCCTAAAATAGTGAGTAAACCGAGAGTAAACCAGTCCCTAGAACAGCCCCTGATCTGCACCATAAAACACCCAAAAATAGTAGCTTTAAAGACCTGAAACTGCACCAGAAAATACAGAGAAACAGCAGCAAAACGGAGGTCAAACAGCAAGCAAAACAGCAAAACAGTGAGCTAAGACGCTAAACCAGTGAACCAGAGAAGTTGAGGAGCTTTAACCCTTCCGATCTCCGTGAAACGCAAGTCCGAAAGTCGGCAAAAAAGGTTAGACCTGAGGGTATTTTTCACACTCATTTTCAGTTTTATTTTTATTATCTATTGAGTATTGTTCACATGATTATTATGTTAAAATGCATGTTGTGGCCCTTGAGTAGATAAATATGCATGTATTACGAAATATTGTATGTTGTGGCCTTGGAATAAAATGAAAGATGTGTCAACTCTCGCAGTATATTAGATGGAAACCCGGACATAAATTTCATAGCCGATTCCGAATGGACGGTAGTATGATCTGTACTCGGGATACAACTCCACGTACCGCTTGAGTAAACGACACTCTCTTTTGTTTTATGTTGCTTTGATTTATTTATTTTTCGTCATTTGATTTCCACATGTTACTTGTTTATGCATGACGCAATCGAGCGCATGGGCTTAGTAAGTCGGATTAAAGGTCCCCTATTTGGAGGGGTTAAAATCCTTTACCACGATCCTTTGCCGCACCGGTTGATGTGTGTTCGGTTGGATGTAAGATATGTCCAATCAGGCATACTAAGTTTGATATTATTGTCTTTATTCTTTGTATGCATGATGCGATCGAGTGCATGGGCTTAGTAAGTCGGATTAAAGGTCCCCTATTTGGAGGGGTTAAAATCCTTTACCACGATGCTTTGCCGCGCCGGTTGATGTATATTCTTTTGAATGTAAGATATGTTCAATCGGGTATACGAAGTTTCATATAGTTATCATTGTCTTTGTACGCATTGTAATGAAAGGCGCATGGGCTTATTGTGTTGGATTAAAAGGTTCTCCATTTGGGGGAAGAAAAGCCTAAAAGGCTACCTTTACCACGATATTTGCCGTGTCTTTCATCTATTGATTTCATCATTTACCTTAGTCTTGGCTTAACGTAATATAATTCATATATCCATGTTATGATAACATTTGAGTATTATTTCTTGTAGTATATCGGATGGAAACCCAAACATAAATTCCGTAGCCGATTCCGAATGGACGGTAATACGGTCTGTACTTGGGATACAATTCCACGTACCACTTGGAAAAGTGCTCACATGTGTGTTTGTGTCCATATTAGTTATCTTCTTTTGCACCACGTCATAGCATGCTTACTTTAATGCCTAATTGCATCCTTAAGTGTCTTTTTGCATTATGTACTTAGTTGACTCTTTTATTTGTGCATGGACATGTAATGGCTATTTGTTTATGATATGTCTATGAAATCACATGTTCGCCATTATTTGATTCGCCTTTATGTGTGCTTGTGTGGTTAGTGTGTGCTGGTGTTTCTATGAATACAATATGCCAATGAAGTTGTATGTTCGTTGCTACTTTGATGTACTTTCAAGCATGCAATCTTAGATGTGAAATATATGCAAATTTAGGTGTAAGTTTTATTTTTGTGCATATGGATTTAGAAGCATGATACTCCTGGAAATAAGTGTTACTTAAGCTTGATTAAATTATTACACAAATCCTTTCATTACAAGTGACATAAGTAAGGGACCATTCTGAACCCAACGGTTTGAGGTCTTCCCTTGCGAGGGGTGAGTGCGGCCTTAAATCTCATTTTCCCGGTTCACACCGGGTGGCGACTCCATTATTCTCCGGTTTAGTCCCCCGTGGCTACTCCGTACTCCCGACCGGGCCGCGAGCCTGGGACAGCATGCGTCGTCCAGTTTCTATGTCCCACAAAAAGTTAATATATAGTTTTATTAAATATATGATATTTAAACACAAGTTATTTAATTATATTAGATATAATTAAATAGAAGGTTAAGTAAGTAATTTCCAAATTTTGGGTTTTGGAAACCCTTGGACTTAATTTGGAAGTTACACATGTTTAAATAATATTTAAACTTTTTATTTTGTAACATATATTCCATTATAGTAATTGATATATTCATGTTACAAATATTTATTATTTTTCTTATGGTGGCCGATTTTCACAAGCATAAAGGTAATTTATTTGTTTTGATTTGGAAACAAAAATAATCCATGGCATTAATTTGGAGATTATGATTTTCAAATGGTTAATTGCTTATTTAATTTTGTAACATCTTTTTCAATAATGGTAATTGAATATTGATGTTTAAAAAATTAAATCCTTTTTCCATGCTTGGCCGATTCTTTGATGATATGGATGGGGAGGGATTTGTTTGTTTTGGAAACAATAAACCCTAAGTATAAAAAGAAGATTTTTTTTCTTTTTAGGAGCTCTCTGATTTTGCAACCCTAGCCACCTTCTTCTTATTCTCTACCATTCTCTCAAGAGTTGAGAAACTCCATAGAAGAACAAAAGAAGAAAAATAAATACTAACTGTGTGAATGAATCTCTAAATCGTTTAGGGATTTGTTTTGTGAGTGTAGCCCACACTACTTTCCGTTGGTTACGAGTCATAGCGCGGAAGACTTTTTGTGACGATGAAATCTTCTTCTTCCTCTATTCTTATAGGTCACGGCAGTGAGGCCTGGTATTACCTCATTGCCGCACCTTGCTTGGTTGATTCGGGGCTCAATTTGTTTTGTTTTAATTCAGGTTTTTGGGAAACACCTTGGAGATATTTTGGGGCTGAGTTGAGACTTTTTTTGAGTGAATAAATCAGACCTAAAACATCCTTGTAGTTCACGCAAATTAGGGGCTGATTTGTGTGCAGTTCCGTTGTGTAACGGGTCCAAAACAGTCCATTATTTCACTGCAGTTCGGGGGCTGTTCGGGGATTGTTTCGGGGGTATTCCGGGGCTGAAATCTTGACCGAAACAGAAGCAAAATTTCAGTATACCAGCTGGTCAGATTCGGCAAAAGGAAGGGGAAAGCAGAAAAATTTTTCAAGTCCGATCCGTGTGCCTAAGTCGCTTCCGCTGCGCGAGGAAAGCGTTTCCTACAATTGGCATCAAGAGCGAGGTTGAAAAGTGTTCTTAATCCTTTTCTTTTTCATTTAAAGTTTCTGTTTTTAATATATTTATATAAGTTATAAATACTATATGCATGTTTAGATGAGTGGGCACATTGTGATATTCATATGATGAATGTTTTTGTTATTTCATGTGATGAATGGATTTTGCATTGGTCGTAAATTTTTCCGGCTCTTATTTTTTGTAGTTGGTTTTGTTTTTGGGATGTAAGGCCATAAGCCCATTGTTTACATTTTGTGTAATTTTATTTTTCAATGTAAAATTTCAATTTTTGTAATTTGGAGCACCGAAGTCGCAAAAGGAGCCAACACCACTTTGAATCGGGATTTGAAGACCAAGGAATGCCTTGGTGAATCTTATGTACTAATTAGATTAGTATAGGAAAAATAAGAGCCCGGTCAATGCAAAATATTTTTTATGTTATATGTATGTTTATTTCAAATTGTTTGAATAACATGTCATATAGCTTAGGATGCACACTCTTGCATTTTACATGCCATAACATCATAGATACATTATCATTGTACACATAAAAATATGTTTTTATGTTATTTAAATTAAAATATGATATGCATAGAAATCAATTAATTAGATTAATTGGATTTATGGTTTAAAATTTGAATTCTAATATATTGGGCTTAATTGGTGCATAATAAATTCCATTGGTATATAGGATGGAAACCCGGATATAAATTCCATAGCCGAATCCGAATGGACGGTAATATGGGTCTGCACTCGGGATACAATTCCACGTACCATTGGATTTTATAACGCACTAAGATTTATTAAAATGTTTAATTAAAATTTTGACCTTTTAGAATTCCATAATTTTTAAACTTATTAGTGTCTAGTATTTTAAGAGTTAAAATATAATAGCTCACTAATACCACTCTAATTAAATTAGTTTAAGTGAGTAAAACTATTAGTAGAGTCTAATGAAATATTAGTGATAGAATTTTAATAGTTAAAATTGATTAGCTCACTTATGACAAACTAATGTAAATAAAAATTATAATTTAGCCGCCATAAATTTATCCACACTAGTTAAAAATAAAATATTAGATATTTTAGATAGAAACCTTAATTTTTAAAATAGTGAGTGGGAGAGGGATATGAGACAGCATATCCCGCGCATCTCCATTGTTAGTCCAAAAATGTGAGATTCAAAAGGCGCCTCGAGACGACTTTGTTTTCGTCCCCCTGCGGATGGTGTCCATTTGAGTCAATATCAGTTTGGGTTCCGAGAGGATAGAGATTCTAGATGTATCTTGTGAACTGACCTACCCTACAGCGGCACTTCAATTGTTAAGTCCAAGAATCCCGAAACGACGGGTTACACTCACAAAGGAATAATTAAATGTTAATAAAATTCCTTGATCGAATGAAACGGTGGTTGTTTAATAGAGGAATAAGAGTTGTTGCCATATATATTAAATTGACTGAGATTGTCTCAATCTATCATGCAAGTACTTGACCTACCCTACGGCAGCAGTTACTTGTGGGATGACAGATTTCCGTGGCATATTAATTCTCTTAGGTTTTTAATTCATTATTAATGGTTCATGCATCATGTTTAATTTTATGCCAAAATTATTTGATGATTTTAATATGCGATGAATGAATGTTAAATGCATGTTTATTTTATTTACTAGCCATGGTTTCTCCAATTATTTCCATACTCTCAAAAGATAAATTAACGGGAGAAAAACTATGTTAAGTGGAAAAGTAACATGAACGCTATCCTGGTCTGCGAAGACCTAGAGTTTGTCCTGACGGAGGAGAGTCCTCCCGAACCGGCCTGAAATGCTGGCCAAGCTATGCGCGATACCTACCAGAAATGGGTCGCAGGAAATGAGAAAGCCCACTAGTACTTGCTAGCAGGGATGTCTGAGGTTCGTGCTACAAAGAATGAACCGATGGCTCTAACATCTCAAATGATGAGTCATTGCAGGGCATGTTTGGGCAGCCTTCGGAGCATCAACGCCTTGGGGCCATGGTCTCAGCGATGACTGCTAGGATGAAGGATGAGACATCATTCCGAGAGCATGTCTGAAGATGATGACCAATCTAAACACTGTTGAAACCCATGGAGCTCGTATTGACGAGCGTAGCCAGGTGACCATGATTATGGAGAAACTTCCGAAGAGTTTCTTGCAGTTTAAGAGCAATTATTTTATGAATAAGTTGACTTTTACTTTGACCCAACTGCTTAATGAGCTCACCCATTACGAGTCCATGCTATTGGATCCTCGTAAGCCCAGTGCTAAGACAAATGTTGTCAAGTCTTCAAAGGAAGAATAACATTGGGAAGGCTGAAGGTATTGCCACTTGATGTACGTAAAGACCTTGCTCAAGGTAACTTTACTATAAGAGTCAGGACATAGGATGCTGTTTCAGTAAAGTAGTGGGAGTTATCAGTTTTCAATTTTTCAAATAAAAGTTATTTGAATTTAAACAAAATGGTGTTCTTTTATGTTTTGTCATGGAAATTTGATTTATGTTGCAAAACTATTGCATGATGGTTATCATTTTATCTAATAATAATAATAGTTATTATTTCATAAATGGATTGCATATATGCTAAGGAAACTAGGAGATAACTTGTATGTGTTAAGACTGTTAACAAATAAGCCACTGCTCAATACTGAAATATTTTAGGTTGAGAAACCTAAAACTAAATTGCAAAAGATTTCTCACGATGATACATATCTATGGCGTCTTAGACTTGGTCATATCAACCTTGACCGGATAGACAGATTAATAAAGAACGGAGCCTTAAACCAGTTAAAGCTCGGGACTTTATCAGTATGCGAATCCTGGTTAGAAGGAAAAATGACCAAGAGATATTTTACTAGAAAATATATAAGAGCCAGTCAACCACTTGAGCTAATACATTTGGATGTTCACGGACCGATGAATGTAAAAGCCCGAGGAGGTTATGAATACTTCGTCACATTTATTGATGATTATTCTAGATATGTGTATGTTTACCTAGTGCATCACAAATCAGATACCTTTGAAAAGTTCAAAGAGTATCGTGCTGAGGTTGAGAACCAATTAGGTAACACAATCAAAACTCTACGATCGGATCGTGGAAGACAATACCTTGATATAGATTTCAAGGAATTCTTAGTTGAGCATGGGATTGTATCCCAGCTCACAGCGCCTGGAACACCACAGTAAAATGGTGTTGCAGAGAGGAGATATCGGACCCTACTAGACATGATAAGATCTATGTTTAGTTATAGCTCACTATCTAGTTTGTTCTGGGGATATGCACTGCAAACTGCAATGCATATCCTTAATGTAGTTTCATCTAAGTCTGTTCCTAAGACTCCCTTAGAGTTGTGGAATGGTCGTAAAACTAGTTTATGACATTTCCGCATATCGGGGTGTCCAGCACATGTGCTGAAGAATAAGACCACAAAATTGGAGCCACGTTCTCAGGTGTGCCTATTTGTAGGCTATCCTAAGGAGACTAGGAGTGGATTCTTCTACAGTCTTGATGATAACAAAATATTTGTATCGATAAATGCTATGTTTCTAGAGGAGGACTATATGAGTGAGTTCAAGCCTCGAAGTAAGTTGTTACTTGAGGAGTTACTTGCTGGTTCGACCAGCACCCCATCTCGTCAATGAAAGTTGACAAATACATAGCACCTTCGACATCTGAGAGTCAAATGCAAGCTCTTCAGAATGATCTACCGCCTAGACGCAATGAGAGGGTTGTACGACAACCTGATCGGTACCTTGGGGTTGGAGAGGCACAAGTTGTCGCATCCAGCGATGGCGTAGATGATCCATTGAGCTATCGTAGTGCAATGAATGATTCTGATAAAGAGGAATGGCTCAAAGCCATGAACCTAGAGATGGAGTCCATGTACTCCAACTCAGTCTGGGAACTTGTAGACCAACCTGATGGGGTGAAACCCATAGGTTGCAAGTGGATCTATAAGAGGAAGATGGGATTAGATGGGAAGGTACAGACCTTCAAGGCTAGACTAGTGGCCAAGGGTTATAACCAGAAAGAGGGAGTTGACTATGAGGAAACTTTCTCGCTAGTAGCCATGCTTAAATCCATCCGCACTCTTCTATCCATTGCCGCATATTATGACTATGAAATTTGGCAAATGGATGTCAAGACTGCATTCTTGAATGGAAATCTTGATGAGAATATCTATATGATACAACCAGAGGGGTTCATCGCCCATGGTCAAGAGTAAAAAGTTTGCAAGCTGCAAAGGTCCATTTATGGACTCAAGCAGGCATCTCGATCTTGGAATATAAGATTTGATACCACGATCAAGTCTTATGATTTTGAGCAGAATGTTGATGAGCCTTGTGTATACAAACGCGTCATTGATGGGAATGTGGTTTTTCTTATTTTATATGTCGATGATATTTTACTCATTGGGAATGATGAAAAGATATTATCAGACGTGAAAACTTGGCTAGCTAACCAATTCCAAATGAAAGATTTGGGAGAGGCCAATTATATTCTTGGGATTCAGATACTTCAGATCACAAGAAACGACTGTTAGCTATGTCTCAGGCATCCTATATCGACAAGATCCTTGTGCGATTTGGGATGTAGAATTCCAAGAAAGGCAATCTGCCTTATCGGCATGTAATTCAATTGTCTAAGGAACAGTCTCCTAAGACACCTCAAGATGTTGAGTAAATGAGACATATCACATACGCCTCAACAGTTGGTAGTCTCATGTATGCTATGTTATGCACGAGAACAGACATCTGTTTTGCAGTGGGAGTAGTCAGTAGGTTTCAGTCAAACCCAGGATTGAATCACTGGGTGGCTGTGAAACACATTCTCAAAGTATCTGAAGAGAACGAGAGATTATATGCTTGTGTATTCCGATGAGGATATGATCCTAAGGGGATATGCAAACTCTGATTTTCAGATAGATGTCGATTCTAGGAAATCTACATGTGGATCAGTGTTCACCCTAGGTGGTAGGGCTATAATATGGCGGAGTATAAAGCAAACTTGCATTGATGACTCCACCATGAAGGCTGAATATGTAGCAGCTTGTGAAGCAGCTAAGGAAGCAGTCTAGCTCCGTAAATTCGTAGGAGATCTGGAAGTTGTTCCAGATATGGATAGACCACTCACACTCTATTGCGATAATAGTGGTGCAGTGGCAAACTCTAAAGAACCAAGAAACCACAAGAGGGAAAAGCATATATAGAGGAATTCATAGGAACCTGGCAGATCCATTTACAAAGACCTTGTTGGCTAAAGTGTTTAAAGATCACCTAGATGGTCTATGATTACGTGACATGTCCCATTTGCTCTAGTGCAAGTGGGAGATTGTTGGAATGTATGCCCTAGAGCTACATATGATGTAAACAGTTTTATGTGTTTTAAATAATACGATGCATTATTCATTTATCAAAATGTTTGTTTAATTTTCGCATATTATATATCATCTTAAATACCCTAGATTACTTATCTGCCTTCAGACTTAGTATATGCGTGTCATACACAAGAGGATTTAAGTCTGAAGTTAATAATCTTAAATAGTCCATAGAGAGCAAACAAAGCGGGTAACTTTGTTTGTGTTTTATCTATAGCTGCAGTCCATTCTATATTTGTATGGCAATCCTGATCCGGATCGTCCATGTAGAGACATGAGAATGGAGGCACCTTGTATGATGCGATCATATAGGACTGGACCCAGATGGAAATGCCATTCTTATAATATCTGTTAAACTAAGAGAGTCATTTCGATCTACTAGATGGTCATATATAGATTGATCTTAATCCTGAGTGTACTATGAAATCCTGCATGGCAGGCCATGTCCTTTGATTTACAAAGGTGAGGTTGGTGTAGGAGTCCCGACCAATAGCTACGTACTTTGGGGGCATGGTCTGTTGTGTAGCTGGGAATGTTTTACATAGACATGGAGTTCACTCATTCTTGCGAGAAGTAGAGGAGTATCTTTCTAACGGGTTGATTCGGTGCTTGAACGATTTGAGCGCTCAAGTCTTTCTATTACGAATAGAAAGATTGAAATTCATAATAGTTATGAATAAATCGTTCATTAGAGAATCAATGGTACTTAAGGTAAAAAATAATTAGAGGGGTATAACGGACATTACGACCCGACTCTAATTACGATATACTCGTGAAGGGTCAATTCATATGTAATGACTATATTGATGGACACCGACTTGGTTCGGCTTAATTTATCATCTGTGGCAACGAGAGTGCAACTTTGGGTTTTTAGTGGAATAACCCGGAGTTAATAATTCGAAATATTTAATTAAGAGCTTAATTAATATTTTGAGATTATTGGAGCTCGTAACCGTAGATCCATTTGGTCCCCGTGCTAGCTCGATTCACTATAGCGGATTTAATATAATTGGATAGTCCAATTATATACTCACAAAGATATGCATATTATTAATATGATTAATAATATTAATTGTCACACTTGAAACTTTATATAAAAGTTAATATATAGTTTTATTAAATATATGATATTTAAACACAAGTTATTTAATTATATTAGATATAATTAAATAGAAGGTTAAGTAAGTAATTTCCAAATTTTGGGTTTTGGAAACCCTTGGACTTATTTGGAGTTACATATGTTTAAATAATATTAAACTTTTTATTTTGTAACATATATTCCATTATAGTAATTGATATATTCATGTTACAAATATTTATTTTTTTTCTTATGGTGGCCGATTTTCACAAGCATAAAGGGAATTTATTTGTTTTGATTTGGAAACAAAAATATCCATGGCATTAATTTGGAGATTATGATTTTCAAATGGTTAATTGCTTATTTAATTTTGTAACATCTTTTTCAATAATGGTAATTGAATATTGATGTTTAAAAAATTAAATCATTTTTCCATGCTTGGCCGATTCTTTGATGATATGGATGGGGATGAATTTGTTTGTTTTGGAAACAATAAACCTTACGTATAAAAAGAAGATTTTTTTTTCTTTTTGGGAGCTCTCTGATTTTGCAACCCTAGCCACCTTCTTTTTCTTCTCTACCATTCTCTCAAAAGTTGAGAAACTCCATTGAAGAACAAAAGAAGAAAAATAAAATACTAACTGTGTGAATGAATCTCTAAATCGTTTAGGGATTTGTTTTGTGAGTGTAGCCCACACTACTTTCCATTGGTTACGAGTCATAGCGCGGAAGAATTTTTGGTGACGAACAAATCTTCTTATTCATCTATTCTTATAGGTCACGGCAGTGAGGCCTGGTATTACCTCATTGCCGCACCTTGCTTGGTTGATTTGGGGCTCGGTTTGTTTTGTTTTAATTCGGGTTTTTGGGAAACACCTTGTAGATATTTTGGGGCTGAGTTAAGACTGTTTTTGAGTGAATAAATCAGACCTAAAACATCCTTGTAGTTCACGCAAATTAGGGGCTAATTTGTGTGCAGTACCGTTGTGTAACAGGTCCAAAACCGTCCATTATTTCACTGCAGTTCGGGGGCTGTTTCGGGGGTATTCCGGGGCTGAAATCTTATCCGAAATAGAAGCAAAATTTCAGTATACCCGCTGGTCAGATTCAGCAAAAGGAAGGGGAAAGAAGAAAAAAATTTCAAGTCCGATCCGTGTGCCTAAGTCACTTCCGCTGCGCGAGGAAAGCGTTTCCGACATCATAGCCTTAGCTATTTTCAGATTGGGGTATTGATATGATCGGTGAAATCAAGCTGCAGGCATCCAACGGATATTGGTTTATAATAGTGGTTGTAGATTACTTTTCTTAGTGGGTGGAGGCTGAATCCTTCCGAAATATCACAACTAAGCAAATGGCCCAGTTTATAACCTGGAACATCATTTATCGATATGGGATGCCACACCGTGTGGTGATAGACAATGGGATGTGGTTTCAGGGAGAAACCAATGCCATGTTACAGAAGTACGAAATTGGACATTACAAGTCTTCACCTTAGAAACCACAGGCCAATGGAGCAGTTGAAGCGGCTAACATGACTTTGAAGAAAATCCTGGCTAAGATGACTGAGAATTACAAGTTTTAGGCAAATAAATTACAGTTTATATTACGGGGACATATGACTTCAGTTTGGACAGCAATAGGGGCTACACCTTATTCTTTAGTGTATGAAATAGAAGATGCATTACCAGTGGAAATTGAAATACAATCAATGTGAGTAATGATGGAAGCATACTTGTTAGAGAGATTTGAACAACTGAATTGCTAGATTGAAAGAGGATGAAAGCCTTTTACCACACCCAGTTGTACCAGAAAACAATAACCAGTGCCTTCAATAAAAGAGTCCAACATAGCAAAATTAAAGAAGAGAGTCTAGTGCTAAAATTATCAAGGCCATTGCCGATGGACCTGAGAGGGAAGTTTATGCCCAATTGGGAATGGCCCTACATAGTGAAGAATGTCTTAAGAAATAGAGTGGTGATTATCAGACTTGGAAGGAAATGAGTTCACAAAGCCCATTAACATTGACAGGCTAAAAAAGTACTTTGCATGAAAAAAAGAAAATTAGAGAAAAAGCTCGTTGGGTTGAAAATCCACAAATGACGGCCCAAGTAAAAATTAGAGCGTATCCCACTAAACTGGAAATAGTTTAAGAAAAAATTAGGGATGAGTGTGCGAAAAATAGTTAGTTGGAAAACCTGAAATGGTCATTTATTGATGTACTAAGAGAAGATGCTGAAATTTTATTGAAATCAAAATGTTCATGGAATGTAAAGTGCTGAAAGATAAAAATTTAAAACAAACACACAAAATTGTTTAATTCAAAGACTAGATCTAAAGGATTAGCTAGGGAGCAATCTGATGAATTTGAAGATTCAGAAGGAGTGATAGTCCAAACACGCCGATTAGCCCACTTGTTGCAAAACTGGTTCAAGAAAGGATGAAACACTGGACCAATTTGGCAAGCACGCATTGAATTTCCCAGTGTCCGTTTTACTTATGTAACCACTCTCTCCAAGCATTATAGGAAAATTTATTCTTTAGCAAAACACGAGCCATATGGTTTTGGGCACTATAGGAGCTGGCTACGGAGTCAGAAGGAGGAACAATGAGCTTTAATTTCTCTTATAGCCAAACCTTAAAAAAAAAGTCAGCTCACAGGGTTAAAAACCTAGAAATATGGTGCAAGCAAAAGTTAGGAAGTCCTTAAAAAAAAAGTTGGCTCACAGGGTTAAAAACCTAGAAACGTGGTGCAGGCAAAAGTTAGGAAGTTGTTGTAATATTCGGGGTCTCAATGACCCTATGAAGAAAGCTGAAGTTATGAGATTTTTTGTGATGAGAAACTTTATTTGTGTGGATGATTTGAAACTAAGGTGAGAGATGTTAATTTTATGAGTGTTTCATGGGCGATTAATCCTTCGTGGAAGTTTTTTTGCCATTCTGAAGTTCTTTCATTTGGTCGAATTTGGGTTTGTTGGAATTTGAGTGATATTGATGTTAGTATTATCTGCTTTTCTCCTCAAGCTATCTATTGTCATGTTTCACATGTTTCTTCTCTTTGAAGCTGTATGGTTTATGTGGTTTATGGTGAGTGTGATTATAAGAGGCGTTGGGAGCTTTGGACTGATTTGCTTGCTAGTAGTTGGGAATTTGACGCTTCTCTGTGGTTGGTTATGGTGATTTTAATGCCATTCTTTCTCTTTTAGAGCATACTAGTGGTTCTTTGGTGTGGCCTTCTTGTAAGAATGATCTTCAGTTTTCCGTTTGTCATTTTACATGGTTTAATAAGAGGTTCATTCTCCTATTTGGCAGAAACTAGATTGTGTTGTTGCTAATACCACTTGGGAGTGTCTCTTTCCTGGTTCGATTGTTAGGTTTCTTCCTCCCCACATTTCAAACCATTTTCCTATGGTTGTGACTCTTGTTGAGCTTCCTAAAAGGAAAATACTTTTAAATTCTTTGATTATTATGCTAAACATCCATATTTCCTTACGGCTATGACTAGAACTTGGGGTGTTGATGTTAGTGGAACCCCGTTTGCTTGTGTCGAAATTTGAAAATTGTGAAGGTTGCATTGAGGAAGTTTAATTTACTACACTTTCTAATCTTTCGGGTAGGGATTTGGATGCTAGGAGGGAGTTGGAGAGGGTGCAATGTGCTTTACAGGAGAACCCTAGTGATTTTTTCTGTTAGGTGAGGATTCGAGATTATCTTTATTGCATGGTAACCTGAGTCGGGCTGATGAGGGTTTGGCTCGGTAAAAATCTCGAGTTCAATGTCTCAATCTTAGGGATCAAAATACGAAGTGCTTTTTCCAAACTATTAAGCAACATCATCGACGTAGCAAGATTACTTCTATCTCTAAGGAGGATGGGACCCGTTTGGAGGATGCTTCATTGGTGAGGGAGGAGATTGTATTTTTCTATAAGACTCTTTTAGGGCCCCAGCCTAGTTTGCAGGATTTTGATAGAGATCTTATTCATTTGCTATTACTCAATTTGAATGTGCTTCCAGTGCGATATTTGGGGGTTCCTATGATTTCTACTAAGCTACAAGCCTCAGACTGTACTATCCTTGTTGAACGTATTATCCAGCGTGCCAAGAGTTGGAGTAGTAGGGTTCTTTGCTATGCAGGGTGGTATAAGCTCATCAAGTCGGTATTGTTCTCTATTCAAGTGTATTATTAGGGAGGTAAATGCAACTTTGGGATCTTTTCTATGGAAGGGTAGTGAGCTTGCTTTTTCATGGGCGAATGTGGCTTGGAGTAGTGTTTGTATGCCTTTGGAAGAATGGGGTTTACAGATTAAGAGTTTGGAAACTTGGAACAGAGTGACCATTATTAAGCATTTGTGGTTTCTTTGCTCTGGTCAGGTCTCTTCTTGGTCTACATGGGTGTAGTCTTACCTGTTGCGCGGGCAGATTTTTTGGGAGGTGTCATGTCCTAGAAAATGTTCGTCGAACTTGAAGAAGATTTTGGGTCTTCGATCCTGAGCTCATCGGAGGATGAGATTTAGGATTGGGAATGGTAAAAAATCTTTGCTATGGTTTGATAATTGGCATCCACTAGGTCCAATAAAGGATATGATGGGTGAGAGAGTCATATATGACTCTGGCTTGGATATTATGGCTACAGTGGCTACTATTGTAATGAAATCTTCTTGGCATTGGCCTCTGGCTAGATCTACTGCCCTTCTTGAGTTGGCTCATTTTCTATATTTGGATTGTGTTCATTGTAGTATGAGGGAGGATGAGTTGGTTTGGGACGACGATTGTAGAGGTATTTTTTCAGTTATGAGTGCTTGGAATGCTTTGAGGTTAAGGGGAACTTTGAAGCATTGGTATCAGATTGTGTGTTTCATAAGGCTATCTTGCACCATCTTTTTCTGCTTTGGTTGACTATTCAAGGTGGCATTTGCACATAGGATATACTGATGAGTTTTGGTCATTCTGACCGCTCGAGATGTGTTCTTTGTGGTTGTTCTAGGGATGACGTATATCACATTTTATTCCAATGCTTTTTCTCTTTCTGGGTTTGGACGACTACGTTGGCTAAGGGTGGTTTGGATTGGAGCTCTCGGGTTTGGACACAGACTTTTGAATGGATGGATCAGTATACTAGTGGCTCATTATGTCATTTATGTTAGGATATATTCCCTAGAGCGTCATGTAATGTAAATGGTTTAATATGTTATGAAATAAAAATATGCATTATTCAATTATCAAAGTGTTTGTTTAAATTTCGCATATTGTAAATTATCTTGTTTACCCTAGATTACACATGTACCTTCGGACTTAGTGTATGAGTGTCATACACAAGATGATTTAAGTATGAAGTTGGTAATCTAAAATAGTCCATAGAGAGCAAACAAAACAGGTACTTTAATTGTGGTTTATCTATAGCTGCAGTCCATTCTATAATTGTATAGCGACCTTGAACCAGGATCGTCCATGTGGAGACATGAGAATGGAGGTACCTTGTATGATGAGATCATATAGGATTGGACCAAGATATAAATGATTTTCTTATATTATATGTTAAATAAAGAAATTCATTTCCATCTACTAGATGGTCATATATGGATTGATCTTAATCCTTGAGTGTACTATGAACTCCTACATGGCAGACTATGTCATTTGATTTACAAAGGTGAGGTTGGTGTAGCAGTCCTGACCAATAGCTATGTACTTTAGGGGCATGGTCTGGTGTGTAGCTGGGGACATTTTACATAGACATGGAGTTCACTCCTTCTTGCGAGAAGCAGATGAGTATCTTTCTTAACGGTTGATTCGGTACTTGAACGATTAGAGAGCTCAAGTCTTTCAATTACGAATAGAAAGATTAAAATTTATAATGGTTATGAATAAATCGTTCATTAGAGAATCAATGGTACTTAAGGTAAAAATAATTAGTGGGTATAACAGATATTATGACCAGGCTCTAATTACGAGATACTCGTGAATGGTTAATCTATTTGTAGTGATTATATCGATGGACATCGATTTGGTTCGGCTTAATATATTATCTGCGGCAACGAGAGTGCAACTTCAGGTTTTTAGTGAGATAACTCGAAGTTTATAATTTAAAATATTTAATTAAGAGTTTAATTAATATTTCAAGATTATTGGAGCTCGGAACTGTAGGTCCATTTGATCCCCGTGTTAGCTCAATATACTGTAGCGGATTTAGTATAATTGGATAGTCCAATTATATACTCACATATGCTTAAATATTATTAATATGATTAATGATATTATTTGTCACACTTGAAACTATATATGAAAAGTTAATATATGATTTTAATAATTATATGATAATTATTAAATGTATAAAATTAAATTATATTTGATATAATTTAATAAGGCCATTATTGGAATTTCAAGCTTTGGGTTTGGAAACCCTTGGTTACTTTTGGAAGTTATATTTTTCAAAATGATTAATTGAATATTTAATTTTGTAACATTTTGTCATTATGGTAATTAAGATTGTTGTTACAAAATTTTTGATTTTCACACATGCTTGGCCGAATTTTTGAGGAGATGAAAGGGAACGGTTTTGTGATTTTTGGAAATTAGAAACCCTAAGTATGAAAAGGAAATGTGATTTTCTTTTGCAACCTAATTCATTCTTGAACCCTAGCCACCTCTATTCTTCCTCTTTATTCTCTCTCAAAAGTTGAGAAAAACCTAAACAAATAAAAAGAAGAAAAATAAAATAAAAACCTAATTGTGATTCAATCTCAAAATAATTTAGGGATTGATATTGTGAGTCTAGCCCACACTAGTTTTCGTTGGTAACAAGATATAGCTTGTAATACTTTGTGGTGTCGAACAAATAATCATCTTCATCTTCTTCTTGCTTGCTACTCGACAGTGAGCATTATTTTGCTCATTGTCGCCCCTTATTTGGTAAAACAGAACTCAGTTTGGTTTCGTTTTAATCCAGAATTTTTGGGTAACATATAGTGGTGTTTTGGGGCTATGTTGTGGCTATTTTCAAGTGAAAAATTAGAACTGAAACACGGCCACTGGCCATGCATTTTAGGGGCTGTTTCGGCAGTGTACTGGACGCAAATCGGTCCAAAATAGTCCAGTTTTTGTGTGGCTGTTCGGGACAGTTCAGGGACTGTTTCGGGGCTATTTAGGGGCTCGAATTTTGTCTAAAATAGAAGAAAAATTTCAGTGGTGATACTGGTTGTATGTGGCCACTCAAAGGGAAGGGCATAAATTTTTTTCAAGTCTGATCTATGTGCCTAAGCCGTTTCCGCTGCGCAAGGAAAATGGTTCCTACAATTGGTATCAGATCAAGGTTGAAAATTATTCTTAACCCTTCTCTTTTTCATTTAAAGTTACTTTTTTAATATATTTATATGAGTTATAAATATTGATATGCATGTTTAAATGAGTAGGCATAAAATAATATTCATATGATGAATGGTTATTATTTTTCATGTGATGAATAGATTTTGTATTGGTCGTAAATTTTTCCTGCTATTATTTTTATGTTGGTTTTGATTTTGGGATGTAAGGCCGTAAGGCCATTGTTTAGAATTCTTACAATTTTATTTTCCATTGTAAAATTTTAATTGTTGTAATTTGGAGCTCTGAAGTCGCAAAAAGGAGCCAACACCACATTGGAGCGTGATTTGAAGACCAATGGATGCCTTGGGAATATTTGTACTAATTAGATTTGTATAGGAAAAATAAGAGCCCGGTCAATGCAAAATAATTTTTTTATGTTATATATATGTTTAATTCGAAATGTTTGAATAACATGTCATATAGCTTAGGTTGCATACTCTTGCATTTCACATGCCATAACATGTTTTGGATGCATTATCATTATAGACATGAAATATGATTTTATGTGTTTTAAAATGTTTAAATAATAATATGATATGCATGGAAAAATAATTAATTGGATTAATTGATTTTAAGGTTTAAAATTTGAATTCTAATATATTGGGCTTAATAAGTGTATCATAAATTCCATTGTTATATAGGATGGAAACCCAAATATAATTTCCATAGCCGAATCTGAATGGACGGTAATGTGGTCTACACTCGGGATATAATTCCATATACTATTGGATTTTATAACGCACTTAGATTAATTAAATGGTTTAATTTAAATCTTGACCTTTTTAGGATTCTTAAATTTTAAACCTATTAGTGTTCTAGTATTTGAAGAGTTAAAATATAATAGGTCACTAATAATACTCTTATTAAATTACTTCAATTGAGTAATACAATTAGTAGAGACTAATGGAGATTAGTGATACAAATTTTAAGAGTTAAAATTGGTTAGGTCATTAATGGTAAACTAATGTAAATTAAAGTTATGATTTAGCCGCCATAAATTTATTCACACTAGATAGATTAAAATATTAGATATTTTATAAATAGAAACCTTAAACACAAATAGTGAATGAGAGAGGGATATACGACACTATATCCCTCGATCTCCGTTGTTAGTCCGAAAATGTGATATTCAAAAGTCGCATCAAGACGGTTTTGTTTTCGTCCCCCTACGGATGGTGTCTATTTTGGGTCAATATCAAGTTTGGATTCCGAGAGGATAGGGATTCTAGATGTATCAAGTGAACTGACCTACCCTACGGCGGTACTTCATTAGTTAAGTCCAAGGGTCCCGAAACGACGGGTCACACTCACAAAGGAATGATTAACTGTTAATCTAAATTCCCTGATCGAATCAAACGGTAGTTGATTAATATAGGAATAAGAGTTATTCCCGCATATATTAATCAATTGAGATTGTCTCAATCTATCATGCAAATACTTGACCTACCCTATGGCGACACTTATTTGTGGGATGATAGATTTCTGTGGCATAATAATTCTCTTAGGTTTCTAATTCGTTATTCATGGTTCATGCATCATGTTTATTTTTATGCCGAAATTATTTGATAATTTTAATATACGATGAATGAATGTTAAATGCATGTTTATTTTATTTTTCAGCCATGGTTTCTCCAATTATTTCCATACTCTCAAATGACAAATTAACGGGAGAAAACTACGTTAAGTAGAAAAGTAACATGAACATTATCCTGGTCTGTGAAGACCAAAAGTTTGTCCTGATGATGACTATCCTCCCCGAGCTAGCTAGAAATGCTGGCCAAGCTGTGCGCGATGCCTACCAGAAATGGGTCGCAGCTAATGAGAAAGCCCACTGCTACTTGCTAGCAGGAATGTCTGAGGTTCTTGCTGCAAAACATGAACCTATGGCTTCAGAATCTCAGATGATGAAGTCATTGCAGGGCATGTTCGGGCAGCCTTCGGAGCGTCAATGTCATGAGGCTATGGTATCAGCGATGACTGATAGGATGAAGGATGAGACATCAGTCCGAGAGCATATCTTAAGGATGATGACCTATCTCAACACTACTGAAACCAATGAAGCTCGTATCGATGAGCATAGCCGGGTGACAATGATTATGTAAACTCTTCTGACGAGTTTCATGTAGTTCAAAATAACCTATGTTATGAACAAGTTGAATTTTACATTGACCCAGCTGCTTAATGAGCTCACCCACTATGAGTAGATGATTATGGATCATCGTAAGACCAGTGCTGAGGTAAATATTGCCGAGTCTTCAAAATCTGCAAAGATTCAGAAGAATAGCATTGGGAATGCTAAGGCTAAGCCCATGAAGAAGAATAACACGAAAGGCTCCAATGATGCCAAGCCCAAGGGAAAGTGTTTCCACTACAACAAGAACGAGCATTGGAAAAAGAATTGTCATAAATACCTTGCTGAGCTGAAGGAGAAAAATGTTACAGGTAAATATGATTTACTCATTATCGAATCTCTATTAATGGAGGATGATAAATCCGCTTGGATTGTTGATTCTGGAGCCACTAACCATGTTAGTTCTTCTTTGCAGCTACTTGACTCATGGAGGTACCTTGCTGAAGGTGACTACACCATGAGGGTTGAGACAGGGGATGCTGTTTCAGCAAGAGCACTGGGAGTTTCCAGTTTAAATTTTATAAATAATAGTTTTTTAAATTTGAATAATGTGTTATTCATTTCTGGTTTCGCAGGAATTTGATTTCTGTTTTGAAACTTTTGGATGATGATTTTTCAGTTTCTTTTAATATAAATTTTATTATTATTAGTAGTAATGGATTAACCATATGCATAGGAAACTCAAAAAATAACTTGTATGT
The DNA here is from genome assembly GCA_019454045.1 of Zanthoxylum bungeanum. Classification (NCBI taxonomy): domain Eukaryota; kingdom Viridiplantae; phylum Streptophyta; class Magnoliopsida; order Sapindales; family Rutaceae; genus Zanthoxylum; species Zanthoxylum bungeanum. Next base: position 27,499 of record SKCR01024937.1, on the reverse strand, counting down.
GTTAAGACCGTTAACACATAGGTCACTGCTCAACTCTGAAATGTTTAAGGTTGAGAAACCTAAAACTAAACAGCAAAAGATTTCTCACGATGAAAAACATCTGTAGCATCTTAGACTTGGTCATATCAACCTTGACCGGATAGATAGGTTGATAAAGAACGGAGACTTAAACTAGTTAAAGCTCGGAACTTTACCAGTATGCGAATCATGTTTGGAAGGAAAAGTGACCAATAGCCATTTTACTGGAAAAAGGTATAAGATCCAGTCAACCACTTGAGCTTATACATTCAGATGTTTGAAGACCGATGAATGTAAGAGTCCGAGGTGCTTATGAATACTTTGTCACATTCGTTGACGATTATTCCAGATATGGGTATGTTGACCTAATCCAGCACAAGTCAGATACTTTTGAAAAGTTCAAAGAGTATCGTTCTGAGGTTGAGAACTAATTAGGTAAAACAATCAAAACTCTATGATCAGATCTTGGAGGAGAATACCTTGACAGAGATTTCGAGGAATTCTTGGTTGAGCATGGGATAGTATCCCAGCTCATAGCACCTGGAACACCACAGCAAAATGGTGTTGCAGAAAGGAGAAATCGGAGCCTACTAGACATGATGATATCTATATTTAGTTATAACTCACTACCTAGTTTGCAATGCATATCCTTAATATAGTTCCATCTAAGTTTGTTCTTAAGACTCCCTTAGAGTTGTGGAGTGGTCGTAAAACTAGTTTACGACATTTCCACATATGGGGGTGTCCAGCGCATGTGCTGAATAATAAGACTACAAAGTTGGAGCCACATTCTCAGGTGTGCCTATTTGTGGGCTATCCTAAGGAGACTATGAGTGGATTCTTCTATAGCCCTGAAGATAACAATGTGTTTGTATCAACAAATGCTATGTTTATAGAGGAAGACTATATGAGGGAGTTCAAACCTCGAAGTAAAGTGTTACTCGAGGAGTTACTTGCTGGTTCGACCATCATACCATCGTCAACGACAGTTGACAAATACATTGCACCTTCGATATCTGAGTGTCAGATGCAAGTTCATCATAATGATCCACCACCTAGATTTAGTGGGAGAGTTGTACGACAACCTGATCGCTATCTAGGAGTTGGAGAGGCACAAGTTGTCGTATCCAGTGATGGTATATATGATCTGTTGACCTATCGTAGTACAATGGATGATTTTGATATAGAGGAATGGATCAAATCCATGAACCTAGAGATGAAGTCTATGTACTCCAACACAGTCTGGAAACTTGTGGACCAATCTGATGAGGTAAAACCTATAGGTTACAAGTGGATCTATAAGAGAAAGAAATGAGCATATGGGAAGGTACAAACCTTCAAGGCTAGGCTAGTGGCCAAGGGTTATACCTAGAAAGAGGGAGTTCACTATGAGGAAAATTTCTCACCAGTAGCCATGCTCAAATCCATCCGCACTCTTCTGTCCATTGCTGCATATTAAGACTATGAGATTTGGCAAATGGACATCAAGACTGCATTCTTGAATGGCAATCTTGATGAGTGTATCTATATGGTACAACCAGAGGGATTCAGAGCCCAAGGTCAAGAGCAAAAGATTTACAAGCTGCAAAGGTCCGTTATAGACTCAAGCATGCATCTCGATCTTGGAATATAAGATTTAATACCACGATCAAGTCTTATGACTTTGAACAGAATGTTAATGAGCCTTGTGTATACAAGCACGTCATTGACGGGAAAATGGTTTTTCTTATTTTATACATCGATGATATTTTACTCATTGGGAATGATGTAAAGATATTATCGGATGTGAAAACCTGGCTAGCTAACCAATTCCAAATGAAAGATTTTGGAGAGACCAATTATGTTCTTGGGATTCAGATACATCGGAATCACAAGAAACAATAATTAGCTATGCCTCACGTATCTATATCGACAAGATCCTTGTGCGATTTTGGATGCAGAATTCCAAGAAATGCAATTTTCCTTATCGACATGGAATCACTTGTCAAAGGAACAGTCTCCTAAGATATCTCAAGATGTTGAGGAAATGAGACATATCCTTGTTGTGAGAAGAACGGACAAAACCGAGCGCAGCGGAAACCCGCCCGAGATCAAATCGCGAGCGAGTAAAATATATATATATTTTTATTTTCGGCAGTCCTTAAAAAGGGGGTTTAAAATTTTTAATTACAAACTTAAAATTTCCAATGCATTAAAACATTTTCATGTATTAAAAATTACCATAAGTCCATTTAAAAATTTCAACACACTTTAATCAATTTATCAACTATTGACAAATTAAAACTAAGCATCCTAATTATTTCCAACACTTGAAAATAATCCAAACATACTAAAATTAATTTTCCAACACACTTTAATCAAAAATTAATTCAAGCATACAAAATAATTTTCCAACTCTTGGAAAAATTAATCCAAGCATTCAAAATTAACATATCAACTATATACTAATTTTCAACACTTAAATGCTTCTAATTCCTCACATACATGCTACCAATTTATCCAACACTTCCATAACAATTTTTCTCAACTAAATTAATCAACAAATTGAACAAATAAATTCACAAATTAAATGTACCAACAAGCTTTGTCAATTGATCCTTCCTTCAAGCTTTTCCAATTTTCCAAGCTTTAAGCTTTCTCCAAATTCCACCAAATTGAGCTACTCCAAGAACAAATCTTGGTGATCAAAAGGTGGTTTGATCACTCAAGAATAGCAACCAACTTTTCCCCAAATTTTAACTCTTAAAACCCTAGGAAAAGGAAAACCTCAAGAACATAAATTAACCCTAACACTTAGGGATTAATTCCATGGACTTGATTATATGTAGGGTAATATTTGGTGAGATTATAGGCTTGGATTTGAGAGCAGAACCAAAGCTTTTCTTTCTTCAAAGGCTCGACAGTGAGCTTCTGCAGAGGAAAAATGATAAAACCAATTTTCTTCTTTTTACATGATACGGCAGGCAGTAGAGAAAGAATGAGCAATTTTTTGTTTTTATTGGTTTTATTAATAGAAAATAAAGAAAAACTAACCCAAGCCCTTTGATTAAATCATAGTTCAAGGGAATCTTTTCCCCACACCACTCATTTCAAAAAATTAACTTAACCAAAGTTAAAATTATCTCACCAACCAAGGTAACTAAATTGCAATTAAAAGATTTTAGTTACTTTAACTAAAAACATTCAATTACATTAACTAAAGTTACTTTAATTAATTAAAACATTTATTTGTATAAACCAAGTAACTAATTTTATATATTAATTTAACAATTAAATTAATTTCACAAAATAATTACTAATTTAATGTAAATCAAATTTACATTTATTATACAATAAAAAATTATATCAACTCTTGATATAAAATTAATTAATTTAATACATCTCATGAATTATCGGATTAAACAATTTAATCCTAAAAACCCAAAAAATACTTTGTCAATATTTGACGAAAGGTCGCCCTAGTGCTCAACGAGTAAACTCAATTAATGGAACTCTCTAGGCTCACGTTGATTGTTATTTATATATATACGTATATATCTCATATACATGTATACATATTTCATGAAGGCCTGTCCACCTACAAATCATGACTAAACAACACGACACGTCGAACCATACAAGTCGAGGTTAAAACGCTAATGTATAATCCCTTCGTCATTTCTGTTTCCAATTGAGTAAGGTTATAGTTATACTGTCAAAACCTTATCTACTCAATCTATGAAATTTTTCATTCTTATATTCCATTAATAAATAATTTAGCAAAACTCTTTTTGAATATTATTTATAATGTCAAAGAAACAATTTCTTCAACGAACTTTCGGCCAAAAGATTTCCGGAATATATTCTAAAAATTTCTGGAAACATAATCCAACCATATGGACTGACGAATCCTCATATTAACACACCGATCTTCGTGAGCATCGGTCTATACCTAACAGTCATCCAGAGGCCAGACCATGAAAGGTCTCTGACATGCATGGTATCAGGTACAGAGGATCACTCACAAGACCACCGTGGTGTCTCAAGTCAAAGGACCACAATAACTACTCAACTCGAAAAGATAACTATTGACAGTTTTATGGAATATCTATTAGTCATCTTTTATGAGTTAATTCAATATTCATTCAACTAATGAATATCTGCATTTCTATACGAACTTCCGCTAAGCTCACAGTCTGTTGAGACAAACCATATGTCCATTACATATATAGACAATGCACTAGTCTTACCAATATAATGACCGACCCATGTCAATATATCTAGACTAGAAATAATTATATTCGAGAGAATGCGTGATATTTCTCAACACCATTTGCAACTCTTGCAACTATATCACCATATGTAGTAACTCTCGGGTCTTTACTAAATTTATATAAGGTTCCGAGTGTAACTCGAAATCTCTAACTCTTAGAGTAATCTAACAATTAGATTTACATTATATAAATAAAGTAAGAGTTTTACCATATAATAAATAAAAAAACCTGATAAAATAAATATTATATTGCATAAATATCAAATATTTCTACAAAAAGTGAATGGTGCTCGATCACCATTTTCAACACTCCCACTTGATCTAGTGCCATTCACGATGGTATCTAATACCCATTGACTCCACGTGTTTCTCAAACACCTTGGGAGTTAAGGCTTTAGTTAGTGGGTCTGCTACGTTTTCTTCAGTTCGTACTTTACAAACTACAATATCACCTCTAGCCAAAATTTCTCTAATATGTGATACTTTCGTTCCACATGCTTAGATTTCTGATGAGCGCGAGGTTCCTTGGCTTAAGCTATTGCACCATTGTTGTCACAGAATAACGGAATAGGATCTACTATAGATGGGACTACTCCAAGCTCCGCAACGAACTTTTTGATCCAGACAGCTTCCTTTGCGGCTTCTGAAGCAGCAATGTATTCTGCCTCGGTGGTGAATCAGCAGTCGAACCCTGTTTAGTGCTTTTCCAACTAATGGCACTGCCATTAAGAGAAAACACAAACCCATATGTAGACTTTCTATCATCTGGATCAGATTGAAAATCTGAATCCGTGTAACCTCTTAACTGTAAGTCATTTTCTCCATAAATGAGAAACTTATCCTTTGTACCCTTAAGGTATTTCAGGATATGTTTCACAGCCATCCAATGGTCCTGGCCCGGATCAGACTGATAACGGCTTGTAACACTTATAGCCATGCTGATATCAGGTCTAGTACATAACATGGCATACATTATGCTACCAACAGCGGAAGCATAAGGCTGGCTAAGCATTTTAGCCCTTTCATCATCTGTCTTAGGACACATTTTCTTAGACAGATGAATACCATGTTTGAAAGGCACATTAACTGTCTTACAGTCAACAAATTTGTACCTTTCTAAGATCAAATCAATGTACTTGGACCTGAGAGAGTCCTATCAACCTCCTTGCTCTATCTCTATAAAGCTTTATACCTAGTATATAAGAGGCCTCTCCCAAATCCTTCATTGAGAAATTCTTACTGAGATAGGCTTTGACAGATTGTAACATACCTATATCGTTTCCGATAATAAGTATATCATCAACATAAAGCACTAAGAAGACTACCATGCTCCCACTAACCTTTTTGTAGACACATGATTCCTCTCCATTCTTAATGAAACCAGACGATCTGATCACATCATCAAAATGAAGATTCCAACTACGGGAAGCTTGTTTAAGTCCATAAATAGACTTTTTAAGCTTACATACCAGATTAGGATCTTTGGCGAATGCGAATCCTTCTGGTTGTTCCATATGGATATCTTCCTCAAGATTTCCATTCAGAAAAGCCGTTTTCACATCCATCTGCCAAATTTCATAATCATAGTGTGCGACAATAGCTAATAAAATCCTGATTGACTTAAGCATGGCTACAGGAGAAAAGGTTTCCTCATAATCAATACCTGATTTCTGAGTATATCCTTTTGCTACTAGTCGGGCCTTAAAGGTTTCAACCTTTCCATCGGGCCCCCGCTTCCTCTTGTAAACCCATTTACAACCGATAGGAACAATTCCGTCGGGAAGCGAAACCAAGTCCCAGACTTGATTATCATGCATTGAGGCAATCTCAGATTTCATAGCTTCCAGCCATTTCTTCGCATCGATGTCTAACATCGCCTCTCTGTAAGTTAAAGGATCTTTTTCTTCAATAAGAAAACATCGAGCATATCATCAGATGACGTCCTGTACCTGACAGGGGGTCTCGATATCCTTTGTGACCTACGAGGTGGTTGTGTCAAAGGTATCTCATCTTCTTGAACTTCTGGTTCTATCGTTGATTCAATGTTACTTTGATTGACTTCATCTAAATCAATCATTCTATGATCTGCACTTTCTAACACAAATTGTGTTTCTAAGAAAGTTGCATTTCGAGCAACGAACACATTTCGGTTCTCGGGATCATAGAACTGATATCCCATGGAATTTTTTAGGATATCCAATGAATCGATACTTATACCCTCTAGGTGCAAGTTTATCCCGCTGTGCAACCCTTACATAGGCAAGACAACCCCAAATCTTAACATACTTAAGACTCGGTTTCTTTCCAGTCCATAACTCATACAGAGTAGTCGGAACGACTTTCGATGGAACTTTGTTCAAAAGATGAGCGGCAGTGTCTAGAGCATGGCCCCACAAGTATATTGGTAGATCAGTAAAACTCATCATCGATCGAACCATATCTAATAAAGTTCGATTCCTCCTCTCCGAAACACCATTGTGTTGAGGAGTGCCTGGAGGGGCATACTGCACTGAGGAGAATCCCATTCTCTTTTAAATAACTCACGAACTCACTGCTCATGTACTCACCGCCCCGATCTGATCGAAGGCATTTCAAGAGTTTTCCGGTTTGTTTCTCTACTTCAAATCGGTATTCTTTGAACTTTTCAAAAGTTTCCGATTTGTGTTTCATAAGAAACACATAACCATATCGTGACAAATCATCGATAAAAGTTACAAAGTATTGAAACCCACCCATGGCAGCATGATTTAAAGGACCACATACATCGGAATGCACAAGTTCCAATAAATCATTAGCACGGTGTCCAACACCACTAAATGAGGATTTGGTCATTTTACCTTGAATACAATATTTGCAAACTGGTAAAGGTTCTATGGTTAGATCATCTATCACACCATCCTTAACTAGTTTGGTTAGGCGTTTTATGCCTATATGACCTAATCTCATATGCCAAAGTTCTGTGTTATTTATTTCTTCCGATCTTTTCCTTTTAGATTTCTCTATATTAAAAACATCACGATTTTTGGTAAGAATGTAATGACCATCAACCATGGGACATGAAACAAGCAAAACATTCACATTATCATATAAATTCAAAAGACCATCTTTAATATTTACATGAAATCCTTCGCTGTCAAGTACAGGAAGTGAGATGATTTTCCGTATCATAGTCGGCACAAAATAACAGTTATTAAGTTTAATATTACATTCATCAGAGAGTTTCAAAAATAAAATTCCTACTGCTTCAACTTGTAGAGAATCTCCATTCCCTACTCGCAGCTGGATCTCTCCTGGCTTCAATCTTCTAGTTTCCCTCAGATCCTGCAACGAATTGCAGATATGAGAAGGATAAGCAGTGTCTAACACCCAAGTCGAACTAGAATCAAAAGCAAGTGTAATGTCAATAATAGGAAAACAAATACCTGAGGGAGCTTTCTTCAAAGAGACTAAATATTTCGGACAGTTGCGTTTCCAGTGTCCAAGCATGTCGCAGTGGAAACATTTTCCTTTTGCAGCATCTGTCTTCACCTTTGGCTTAGAAACCCCTGCGGAAGCAACCTTTGGACCTTTACCTTTAACTTTCTTCTTCTTTTTCTGTTTCTTCCCTACCGGCTTATGAGAAGCCTGAGAAGGTCCAGAAGAAGAACCACCAGTGACCATGAAAGCATAACTATTCTTATTCATGTCTTCTTGAGCCGTCAGCAACATATTGTGCAACTCAGAATAGGTGGGAAGCATCTTATGCATGTTAAAGTTAACGATAAGGTCATTGAAAGACTTAGGAAGAGATGAGAGAATCACACTATTCCCGAGGCGGTTATCAATAGGAATATCCATCCTTTCAAGCTTTTCGATACAGTCTATTAGCCTCATCACATGTGGGCTAACAGGTTTTCCCTCCGGGAGGAAAGTATGGAAAAGCTCGACAGCCACCTTATGCATCTCTACCTGTGGTCGATCACTGAATAGTTCCTTCATATGCATCAAAATGGATCCGGAATCAGGCATCGGCATATACTTCCTCTGTAGTTCCGGCACCATAGATCCCAAGATGTATGACCGGACTTTCCGATCATCATCCTTCCATTTGATGAACGTCTCACGTTCTTCATCTAAAGCATCATCTGAAACCCTTGCGGGCATTGGACGATCAAGAACATATTCAAGTTGCTCCGCTTGGCAAAGAATTCGGAGATTCATGAGCCAAACATTATAGTTAACAAACACTTGGAGCCTATGCGTATCAAGTATACGCGAAAGCGGGTTCGACACAGACATTCTGTCTACACAATGATAAAATAAAGCAGAAATTAATATTTAAATATCATGATAAAAACACTAAATAGAATATGGATTTACTTTTTCTATAAAGTGCCCTCGCATTGTTTTACATATTCTTTATAATCTCTACAAACAAGAATACGAAAATTTAACTCTTAAATCTCACAAAGCAAAGTAGATCCTTCTTGACATTTACGCAAATCTCACGCTTTAGCAATATTGACCTTTGTAAATTCGAGAAGGTAGACAACTATTGTCAATTGCATCTCATGCAACTCTTATATTCGGTCCTAAATCAAATCTCATCCTCACGCTTTAGCAATATTGGATAGTTCAATTTTTTAGATCAACTTGTCTATTGCCGAAAGTAAGATACTAATATTAACCTCACGCTTTAGCAATATTGGATAATACTTTCTCTTAAATTCGACTCATCTCATGCTTATCCTGAATAGTACAAAACATTATAACCAATCCCTCACGCTTTAGCAATATTGGGAATAATTACAATGGTTTCACTAACACCGTATAGACAAGCCGGACCATGTCATATTTTCAACAAAATAATAACAATTAATGATCTAGCGTAGAGATTTTTCCAAAGTCAAATGCATACAAATATATAAAATGTATGCATGTCCAAAAATGCCTAAAACATGTAATTCACAATTAAATGTATGCATGGACATTTTATAACATTGAGAAAAATTGTAAGGAAGATGGACAATTAAAAGCACGTATCGCTCTGATACCACTTGTTGTGAGGAAGAACGGACAAAACCGAGCGCAGCGGAAACCCGCCCGAGATCAAATCGCGAGCGAGTAAAATATATATTTTTTATTTTCGGCAGTCCTTAAAAAGGGGGTTTAAAATTTTTAATTACAAACTTAAAATTTCCAATGCATTAAAACATTTTCATGTATTAAAAATTACCATAAGTCCATTTAAAAATTTCAACACACTTTAATCAATTTATCAACTATTGACAAATTAAAACTAAGCATCCTAATTATTTCCAACACTTGAAAATAATCCAAACATACTAAAATTAATTTTCCAACACACTTTAATCAAAAATTAATTCAAGCATACAAAATAATTTTCCAACTCTTGGAAAAATTAATCCAAGCATTCAAAATTAACATATCAACTATATACTAATTTTCAACACTTAAATGCTTCTAATTCCTCACATACATGCTACCAATTTATCCAACACTTCCATAACAATTTTTCTCAACTAAATTAATCAACAAATTGAACAAATAAATTCACAAATTAAATGTACCAACAAGCTTTGTCAATTGATCCTTCCTTCAAGCTTTTCCAAATTTTCCAAGCTTTAAGCTTTCTCCAAATTCCACCAAATTGAGCTACTCCAAGAACAAATCTTGGTGATCAAAAGGTGGTTTGATCACTCAAGAATAGCAACCAACTTTTCCCCAAATTTTAACTCTTAAAACCCTAGGAAAAGGAAAACCTCAAGAACATAAATTAACCCTTAACACTTAGGGATTAATTCCATGGACTTGATTATATGTAGGGTAATATTTGGTGAGATTATAGGCTTGGATTTGAGAGCAGAACCAAAGCTTTTCTTTCTTCAAAGGCTCGGCAGTGAGCTTCTGCAGAGGAAAAATGATAAAACCAATTTTCTTCTTTTTACTTGATACGGCAGGCAGTAGAGAAAGAATGAGCAATTTTTTGTTTTTATTGGTTTTATTAATAGAAAATAAAGAAAAACTAACCCAAGCCCTTGATTAAATCATGGTTCAAGGAATCTTTTCCCCACACCACTCATTTCAAAAAAATTAACTAACCAAGTTAAAATTATCTCACCAACCAAGGTAACTAAATTGCAATTAAAATATTTAGTTACTTTAACTAAAAACATTCAATTACATTAACTAAAGTTACTTTAATTAATTAAAACATTTATTTGTATAAACCAAGTAACTAATTTTATATATTAATTTAACAATTAAATTAATTTCACAAAATAATTACTAATTTAATGTAAATCAAATTTACATTTATTATACAATAAAAAATTATATCAACTCTTGATATAAAATTAATTAATTTAATACATCTCATGAATTATCGGATTAAACAATTTAATCCTAAAAACCCAAAAAATACTTTGTCAATATTTGACGAAAGGTCGCCCTAGTGCTCAACGAGTAAACTCAATATAATGGAACTCTCTAGGCTCACGTCTGATTGTTATTTATATATATACGTATATATCTCATATACATGTATACATATTTCATGAAGGCCTGTCCACCTACAAATCATGACTAAACAACACGACACGTCGAACCATACAAGTCGAGGTTAAAACGCTAATGTATAATCCCTTCGTCATTTCTGTTTCCAATTGAGTAAGGTTATAGTTATACTGTCAAAACCTTATCTACTCAATATATGAAATTTTTCATTCTTATATTCCATTAATAAATAATATAGCAAAACTCTTTTGAATATTATTTATAATGTCAAAGAAACAATTTCTTCAACGAACTTTCGGCCAAAAGATTTCTGGAATATATTCTAAAAATTTCTGGAAACATAATCCAACCATATGGACTGACGAATCCTCATATTAACACACACCGATCTTCGTGAGCATCGGTCTATACCTAACAGTCATCCAGAGGCCAGACCATGAAAGGTCTCTGACATGCATGGTATCAGGCACAGAGGATCACTCACAAGACCACCGTGGTGTCTCAAGTCAAAGGACCACAATAACTACTCAACTCGAAAAGATAACTATTGACAGTTTTATGGAATATCTATTAGTCATCTTTTATGAGTTAATTCAATATTCATTCAACTAATGAATATCTGCATTTCTATACGAACTTCCGCTAAGCTCACAGTCTGTTGAGACAAACCATATGTCCATTACATATATAGACAATGCACTAGTCTTACCAATATAATGACCGACCCATGTCAATATATCTAGACTAGAAATAATTATATTCGAGAGAATGCGTGATATTTCTCAACACCATTTGCAACTCTTGCAACTATATCACCATATTAGTAACTCTCGGGTCTTACTAAATTTATATAAGGTTCCGAGTGTAACTCGAAATCTCTAACTCTTAGAGTAATCTAACAATTAGATTTACATTATATAAATAAAGTAAGAGTTTTACCATATTAATAAATAAATAACCATGATAAATAAATATTATATTGCATAAATATCAAATATTCTACAAAAAGTGAATGGTGCTCGATCACCATTTTCAACAATCCTATGTGCCTCAGTAGTTGGTAGTCTCATGTATGATATGTTATGTGCGAGACCAAACATCTGTTTAGTAGTGGGTGTAGTCAGAAGGTTTCAGTCTAACCCAAGATTGGATCATTGGGTGGCAGTGAAACACATTCTTAAGTATCTTAAGAGAAAGAAAGATTATATGCTTGTATATTCCAGTGAGGATTGTTCTTAAGGGGATATACAGACTCTGATTTTCAGACAGATGTCGATTCTAGGAAGAAAAATCTGGATCAGTGTTTACAATAGGTGGTGGGGCTATAGTATGGCGAAGTATAAAATAATCTTCAATTGTTGACTCCACCATGTGTAGGAGTTATATCAAGTCCCAAGATCAACAAATCATGCATAAAAACGAGTATGAACACAACAAAGGAGGTGCGGAATATACTCACATTGAATTTCGGTTTTGATGAAATGAACACAAGTTGCGTTTTTGCCTCCCTCCAAGCTCGGCAATGACTTCTGGAACTGCAGGAACGCACGGTTGGGGCTGTGAAAGTCTCCTCCATTTTCGGCCATGGATGACTTCCATGAAGCTCCAAGCTTCAAGCTTCCATGCTCAAAGAATCACTTCCCTATCACCTATGTATCACTCATGGTGTGCTAGCACTAAGTCTTCTTCAATTTTGCTTCTCAAAAATTCGGTGAACCAGAAAAATCAAGAAGAAAATCGGCTTGAAGCCGTGAAGAAGAGGAGAAGAAGAGAGGGAAAAGAGAAAACGTATGCCTTGCATGTTGGAGAGAGAGAATGATAAGTTAGAAAATAAAAAATGTAAAAAAGGTTTATATAATTCCAAAATTATTTAATAAACCATTTACTTTTTCTATTTAAAATTAAAGCAAAAGCTTTCATCAACTTATCACCCATCATGTCAACTTTTTACTTTAAGTCACATCACATCACTTTAATAAAGTGACATGTTGTCAAGTCACATCACTCAAAGTGACAATGATTTGACGCATGATGTGACAACGATTTGACGCTTGATGTGACTCGCGTGCCGCGCTCGAATTCGAAATGCGAATGCGCTCGCAATCACTCTCGGGCTCGAGTTCGCTAATTCCAAATTAACGAATTTTCCGTCGCGTCGTAATTAAATGATTACGCCTAGCGAATTCACTATTCACGTCGCTAACGAATTAATTCTAAATTAATTCGTTCGCCCGAATTAAAATCTAATTTTAATTCCGCGTCAAAATCCAATTTCGATTAATATATCGAATATATTAATTTATCGATTAATTCCAAATTAATCGTTCTCTCTCTTTAACGATATTTTATCCGAGATAAAATATCTCCGTAATTATCCCAGATTAATTTTCTCTCTCATCGAATTAATCCCAGATTAATTCTATCTCTCTCATCTAATTAATCCCAGATTAATCAAAGTGCGAGTCATACGTCATCGGTGAATCTTCAGGAACCGACCCATGAGATCTCCGGATATGTTGGCAGTAAATACGATCGTCGGACTGTCCGAACACGTAAGTACCTCGTACTACGTTTATATCGATTTACAAGACAAGGTTGGCTTCTAGCAAAGCGCCATGCCTACCCAATTCTCCAGAAATATTCTTACAGGAATATATAGATCTGTATCAAGCGTAGTATACCGTAGTATTGTGTATATTGGCCCAGTATCGGATAGTCACGTGCTAGGGCTGGGGCTGGATAAGTGTCTGCCCCGTCCGAAGCACATGTCGGATGTCTGGTAACATAGTCTCTATAATCGGATATACATGACCTGGTCACAATATCCCGATTGGTTGCGCAACACTCAAGAGCACTAGTACCGTATCCTGCGTGACATCAACTCCAATATGACTGAAGTGACACTTCCGTCTTGACATCACACCCAATACTCTACGACTCTCTGATAAACCCAGAAGTGGTGTACTCAGAACCTGTTAAAAGTCCCCTACCACCAAAACCAAAGTTTATCGATTATCGTAAGTATTAGCGATGCAAGTCTCAGGTTAAGACTATACACACCTACCTTGATTTCGGCCTCCCATAGACACATAGTCATAATACCAATGGGATTCCGAGGGGTCTATCCAGAGCGAAGCTGTTTCCCGTACCATCGGTGAAACACGACCTCCTATCGCACTTGCATAAGTATCCAATACTTATATATATGAGAACTATGCCGTTGTGCCCTCACAACACGCACAAGTGCAATACTAGCCTATTCCGCATTATCGATGTCCTGTCTCGATAATACTACGGCTAGGGATATTTAATGATTAATCCTTCGTGGACTGATACTGTCTCATATCATCTCAATCCAGGAACTAATCATAGGGACCTCTCTTCATTTATATATCTATGGTGATCTAATCACAAATGATGAGAGTGCAATTTCCTTGTCATATAGTTAATTTGCTACAACAACACAATGATCTGTGCAAATAGTGACGCTATGGGTCATTTTGTCCAACAATCTCCCACTTGGCACATAGCCAGTCACTCGAGTGTCTAACACCCGAACTATGTACAATTCGCTCAAATTGCTGAGGAAAGGTTTTCGTCAGCGGATTTGCTTAATTATCGTCTGACGCGATTTACACGATCATCACATCGCCACGATGTATGATCCGAACGAATCAGATGATATAGAAGTATATATCTGGATCGTCGATGAGACCTTTAATTCTTTAGCCTGTGCTGACGCCTAGCTCAGCTGCTAACAGAACTATATCTAATCTAATTAGATTTATTATCGATCCAAATGGCTTCTATTGCTGCCTCAGCTGCAGCAATAATCCGCATTTGTTGTTTATTCGGCAACAGTTATCTTGCTAGGAAGATTTCCAGCTCACTGTCCCTGTTATTCAAACTTTATAGTACCGTAGTATTTTAATTGTTTGGAAACTTGCAGTAGTGATCCCAGTCACTACAAGTTCTCTTCTCCATAGTTTAAGATAGCATCTTTAGTTCTCTGAGATACTAACAGATGTTCTCAACTTCAATCCAGTGACTATCACTTGGATTGACCTGATCGTGACTCCATATGCTCGAAGCGTATGAGACACCAATACAAGTACATTTTAAATGTACAATTTCCCAGAGAGTGTTAACAACTCTAATCTATCCCAGTAGATCTTTATTCCTTGAATAAAGGTTGTTACTCCAGAATTCTACGGAGAATTTCTATGAAAGCCAAGCTTTCACCATTGTTTTATGGGAATTTCACTGTCAGTGCGCTCTCTCCCACTAACCTCCTTATATACACAAGAATTATTTCGTTTTGAGTTAAATCATAAACCATTATGATTATTTCAAAACGTCAGTTCCAAGAACCTTATGCTTGCTTCAATCCAAACATGGATTGAATAATCCGCAAACCTTGTTTGTCGGTTATACAAAATCGTCAGAATGTTATAAACATTCTCCAAAAGGTTTCCTTTTCAGGAAAGCGATTTTGATTTGTAACTGACATATTTCATAAATGAAATATACAGTTATCAACAAGCATCTTCAAAATGGATTTACCATGGCAACAGGTAAAAGGTTGAACCGTTATTAACACAATGTTGATAACGATACCTTTCCGTCAAAAGCCTAGCTTTGTACGTTGGTATGTTGCCATCCATGTATGTCTTCTTTGAAGACGTTAAATGTACCATAGGCACAATGCCTTATGGTACAACAACTAGTATCCAAAATAGTTGTTATACATGGAATCCATTTCGGATTCATGGCACTTTGCCGTAACAGAGAGTCGATACCTCGTATCACTTCCTCTAAACGTAGTCGGATGGTACACCTCCATAAGATTGACATCTTAATGAGGTTAGATCAGAAACCCATACCCTAGGTTGTTTTCTGACTCTATCCGATCTACGAAGTTTCTTGTGTATTTGAAGATTAATGGTACAGATTCATCATTGATGAACTGTTTGTGTTCCATTAAGGACTTCGTGCTTTGAATAGTATTACTCCGATTTTCATCGAGTATCACTATCCTCCCACTGACCACTGCATATCGGTATTCCTCTCAGGAAAACCGCATGGTGAGCAACAATCATATTGTTCTCATGTGAGATTTACAAGTACTATACTTAAGGTTTCCCTTAGGATAACCTATATTGGCACTTATCCAATTTGGGTTTTTAGTTTGGTATCATCCAAACGTTATGCCTGGCATACCCAAATTATTAGGAGTAAGAAACCCCGTTTCTTTCCTGTTCATATCCTATATGATATCTGTCAAACAGATTTATATGGAACCTTATTCTAAATAAGTTTTGCACTGTTAATACATATCCTGTTTGAAGGAAATGATAGCTCAGAGCGACTCGTGATAAACCTTATCATGTCCAACAAAATTCGGTTTTAGTTCGGACACACCGTCTAACTGACGTGTCTCGTTTAATTGTGTCCTAGACAACAATGCCATAAATAAGTCTCTATTGATCAAATCAATTTGAGCTATTTATTTGTCATTTATATGTTTGAGATTTTATTATATTCAAAATATAAATTCTGTTATTTACATCTAATGTATTTATCTCAGTATCATCTTTATATAATAAAACACTTTAGTGTTTTAGAATATAAAGGTTCACCCGCAGTGGGTTAAACACTGATAAAGAGATAATGTTTCTAGTCAAACTAGTTACATTATAACAGTTCCTAATTTAAGTACACACCCAAGGGTAGTTCCTAAACTTAGGTATCTACGGTCGAAACAGCGACTTTCGTCCCGTTTCCGATTCGCAGAGTAATCTCAGCTTGAAGTCAGTATCCTGCTCAAAGCAGATTCTGAATATCAATACATATATATTTTATGTTCCACACTAAGTATTTAAAATCTAATTTCAATACTAGTAGTGAACATAACTTGACAAATTTTTAAAGTTAGAGCCTCGCCCTTTCTTTAATTCCTTCGTGTCTTCCATATCCAAATGGCAGTCACTTTGGTATATGTCAATTATCCTTTTCAATATTTTAGGAACCTTAGGCCAAGCCTTGGTTTTTAGAATATCGAAACGATGTGCACCTCGTGCTACATCCCCAATTGCAAACTTTGACTTTATCTCCTCTAGAATAGTCAATTAATTCTTCAAGAATTATAAATTGCAATTTTAATACTTCTTAAATCAAAAAATTAGATTTATGACAAGTATATTAAATTAAGCATTAAAGTCATCATCACATAAATCTTCCAAAGATTTTATGCTCTACTTATATTGCTTAATTTTGGGCTTAAGGTATAATAAGTTATTTTATCAAATAAAGTAACCTATTATTTATTCCCAATTTGAAAATTAAATCATTTAAAATATTTTAATCCCAGATTATATTTTAAATATCCAACTTTTCAATTTCTTATCTTGATTACAATAGTCCAACTATTTAACCAACGATTAGTGGTACTATTTATTATAATGATTATAATAGTCCAACTATATAATCAAATATAATCCAAATTAATTAACCTCAATTACATTGATTACTATAATCCAATTAAAATCAACTGTAAACTGAAATTAATTAATTCAAATATATTGATTAATATAATCCAATTATATATAATCAAGTATAATACAGTCCAACTGTTTATTAAAACAACAATTTAAATATTAGTCTAACTAACATTGAATCTAATGACGAAATAATTTAAATGAGCGCGTTTAGCGAGTATTCGAACGAATGTTGCAAATTCAATACTTGCCTCCCACTATTTTTCGTCGAGCCTCTAACCCTCTGTGGAGTACTCGGGAAACCGCGTTTCCTAGTGGGCTAGGATCCCGTTAAATAACACACAACCTTGACTTTGGCCAATAAAAGCTGTATGCTATTTAACTTAGGTAGATCTCTATGATCAATTGGATCTCATCCAATTCCTAGATCCGGTTAGGTGGACATCCAAGTCCGAAACATATGTATAATGTCAATGTATCCATTACATTTTCCTAACCCTATCCTCTGAATCATCTAGGCCTTGGCTTTGGCCAAAAACAAACCTAATGATTCCAGTTAAGCGGGACCCATTGACGAGGAAAGTTTCGTAATCAATGTCATTGGACAAAAAGTGATCTTGACTTTGGCCAATAAAAATCACGATTTGGACAAGACACCGATATGCAACAAAACTCTCATGATTCAAGTACATCCTTGATTGACAAAGGTCTTGACTTTGGTCAATAAAAACCAATGCCAACTTCGGATCTTGAACAAGAATCATTCAATGGAAGGATATTTGCTTAATATAAAACGAGGGTTTTTCGCGTGCAAATTGGCTACCAATTTAATTATCTTTGTTAAGGTCTCATCATCATACACCCTTAAACATGCATTCTAAATACATAATAAAGCGAGTATGAAAATAATAATAATGATATGCGGATGGATACTTAACACATTGATCCTAGATCAAATCTCTCCCTTTCTCACTCAAGCTAGCACTTGTACTACTTCTACCCCTTACACTACACTTCTAAAGAAACCTCTTTTACATGGAGGGGAATAGGTGAGAAGAGAATACAAAGAAATAGGAGATAAGGCTGGACACGCAGGTCCAATTAATAAATCAAATTTATTACAATTTCCAAAATCGCCCCACCCGGCTAATATCCATCCGATATACATTATTCAAACATCACAACCATGTATTCATACAAGCATGTTATCAATCAATCAATCAAATTAATTAATCTTGATTATTAGTGATCATCCAATGTTCAAACAAAGATTTGATTTTGTTCGAGTCAAACTCGTATTGCGAACACGTACTCAAAGTACGATTTCTCTAAATAAAATTAAATTACATGATTAAATCCAATTTAATACGTATTTAATTCTAATTCATTATTTAATTCCAAATTAAATATTACACTTTATAAAATAAACCTTTACGACTTAAATCCAATTTAATCGTTACGGGTCTCAAAGCCCGATTAATATCCAATTATTTAATTAAAGTCCAATGGGCTTTTAATTAATTTCTTGAGGCGTGGACTTTTGGTCAACTCGGGTCAAACCCGCAACCAAAGTCCAATCCGGGAGTTACCCCATAAGCCTTTAAATTAATTTTGGCCCATTAGGCCCAATTAAATAATTAAGGTCCATTAAGTCATAATTGGACCTTTTGAATTCGGTTTTGGGCCTAATTGGATCCAACCAATTTTGCCTAAACCCAACTTTGTTACAACAAAGCTCAAAAGCCCAATTACAACAACTAACAAGCCCAATTTCCAAAATCAAGCCCAAATTAATTAACTTATAAAATTCCAAATTTCACAATTAATTAACCTAAGTGTAATACACAATCAATTACCCAATTAACATTTCTAAAACATCAATTAGCCTAACTAATCATGCACTTTAACAACCAAATAGTGTCCAACACAATTCAATTAAAATCAAACCCAATTTACATGCTTTCAAGTCTCGGCAATTAGGGGTTTTTCAATTCGATTCGGTTTCAATCCAATTGAATCCACAATCATCATTTCCCAAATCAGTTTAACTCATCCAATGAATCAAACAACAAAAATCACCATGAATTTCATGTTCATTAAGATTCGGCCAAGCCACTTTAAAAGGGAAAAAATGTTCCAAATCAAAATTCAATCCAATTGAACTTCAAAACAACATTACCCAATTGTTTTAAGTCATCCAATGATCAAACAAAACAAAATTACCAAGACATTAGGGTTATCCAATTTTTCGGCCATGCCTCCAATTTGGGGAAAATTGAATCCAATCCAATTTCATGAAATTGATCACACACAATCTCAATTAAACATGTTCTAAGCATACTTAAACATCCAATTCAATTAAAACATGCTCAAAACATTTTTTACCCAATTTCAAGTTTTGACCAAAAATAAGCAAATTGGGGAAAATCAATCCAATCAATTTTTATCAAATTGATTACATATAACTCAAATTCAATCAATATAAGCATTCTTAAAGAATCAATTTGTCAGAATCAAGCTAAAATCAAAAAGCCCCAAATTTGCTCAAGAACCCTAATTCAGTTTCATGCATCAAAAGCTCAAGATACCATTGTAGGAGTTAAATCAAGTCCCAAGATCAACAAATCATGCA
This sequence comes from Zanthoxylum bungeanum, assembly GCA_019454045.1. Classification (NCBI taxonomy): domain Eukaryota; kingdom Viridiplantae; phylum Streptophyta; class Magnoliopsida; order Sapindales; family Rutaceae; genus Zanthoxylum; species Zanthoxylum bungeanum. The sequence continues at coordinate 7,584 of SKCR01024937.1, read as the reverse complement.
TAAAAACGAGTATGAACACAACAAAGGAGGTGCGGAATATACTCACATTGAATTTCGGTTTTGATGAAATGAACACAAGTTGCGTTTTTTGCTCCCTCCAAGCTCGGCAAGGACTTCTGGAACTGCAGTGAACGCACGTTGGGGCTGTGAAGCTCCTCCATTTTCGGCCATGGATGACTCCATGGAAGCTCCAAGCTTCAAGCTTCCATGCTCAAAGAATCACTTCCCTATCACCTATGTATCACTCATGGTGTGCTAGCACTAAGTCTTCTTCAATTTTGCTTCTCAAAAATTCGGTGAAACCAGAAAAATCAAGAAGAAAATCGGCTTGAAGCCGTGAAGAAGAGAGAGAAGAAAGAGAGGGAAAAGAGAACCGTATGCCTTGCATGTTGGAGAGAGAGAATGATAAGTTAGAAAATAAAAAATGTAAAAAAGGTTTATATAATTCCAAAATTATTTAATAAACCATTTACTTTTTCTATTTAAAATAAAGCAAAAGCTTTCAATCAACTTATCACCCATCATGTCAACTTTTTACTTTAAGTCACATCACATCACTTTAATAAAGTGACATGTTGTCAAGTCACATCACTCAAAGTGACAATTGATTTGACGCATGATGTGACAAACGATTTGACGCTTGATGTGACTCGCGTGCCGCGCTCGAATTCGAAATGCGAATGCGCTCGCAATCACTCTCGGGCTCGGGTTCGCTAATTCCAAATTAACGAATTTTCCGTCGCGTCGTAATTAAATGATTACGCCTAGCGAATTCACTATTCACGTCGCTAACGAATTAATTCTAAATTAATTCGTTCGCCCGAATTAAAATCTAATTTTAATTCCGCGTCAAAATCCATTTCAATTAATATATCGAATATATTAATTTTACCGATTAATTCCAAATTAATCGTTCTCTCTCTTTAACGATATTTTATCCGAGATAAAATATCTCCGTAATTAATCCCAGATTAATTTTCTCTCTCATCGAATTAATCCCAGATTAATTCTATCTCTCTCTTCTAATTAATCCCAGATTAATCAAAGTGCGAGTCATACGTCATCGGTGAATCTTCAGGAACCGACCCATGAGATCTCCGGATATGTTGGCAGTAAATACGATCGTCGGACTGTCCGAACACGTAAGTACCTCGTACTACGTTTATATCGATTTACAAGACAAGGTTGGCTTCTAGCAAAGCGCCATGCCTACCCAATTCTCCAGAAATATTCTTACAGGAATATATAGATCTGTATCAAGCGTAGTATACCGTAGTATTGTGTATATTGGCCCAGTATCGGATAGTCACGTGCTAGGGCTGGGGCTGGATAAGTGTCTGCCCCGTCCGAAGCACATGTCGGATGTCTGGTAACATAGTCTCTATAATCGGATATACATGACCTGGTCACAATATCCCGATTGGTTGCGCAACACTCAAGAGCACTAGTACCGTATCCTGCGTGACATCAACTCCAATATGACTGAAGTGACACTTCCGTCTTGACATCACACCCAATACTCTACGACTCTCTGATAAACCCAGAAGTGGTGTACTCAGAACCTGTTAAAAGTCCCCTACCACCAAAACCAAAGTTTATCGATTATCGTAAGTATTAGCGATGCAAGTCTCAGGTTAAGACTATACACACCTACCTTGATTTCGGCCTCCCATAGACACATAGTCATAATACCAATGGGATTCCGAGGGGTCTATCCAGAGCGAAGCTGTTTCCCGTACCATCGGTGAAACACGACCTCCTATCGCACTTGCATAAGTATCCAATACTTATATATATGAGAACTATGCCGTTGTGCCCTCACAACACGCACAAGTGCAATACTAGCCTATTCCGCATTATCGATGTCCTGTCTCGATAATACTACGGCTAGGGATATTTAATGATTAATCCTTCGTGGACTGATACTGTCTCATATCATCTCAATCCAGGAACTAATCATATGGACCTCTCTTCATTTATATATCTATGGTGATCTAATCACTAATGATGAGAGTGCAATTTCCTTGTCATATAGTTAATTTGCTACAACAACACAATGATCTGTGCAAATAGTGACGCTATGGGTCATTTTGTCCAACACCATGGAGGCTGAGTATGTAGCAGTTTGTGAAGCTGCTAAGGAAGCAGTCTGGCTCCGTAAATTCTTTGGAGATCTCAAAGTTGTTCCAGTTATGGATAAACCACTCACACTTTATTGCACAAATAGTGGTGCAGTGGCAAATTCAAAAGAACTGAGAAGCCACAATAGGGGAAAGCATATAGAGAGGAAATTTCATCTCATCAGGGAGATAATGCAGAGATGAGACGTTTCTGTCACAAAGATTGCATCCGCAGAGAACCTGGCTGATCCGTTTTTAAAGACCTTGTCAGCTAAAGTATTTGAAGGTCACTTAGATGGCCTATGATTACGTGACATGTCCCATTTGCTCTAGTGCAAGTGGGAGATTATTGGGATAAATGCCCTAGAGCTTCATGTAATGTAAACGTTTTTATATGTTATGAAATAAAAAGATGAATTATTCTATCAAAGTGTTTGTTTAAATTTTGCATATTGTAAATTATCTTGATTACCCTAGATTACACATGTACATTCAAACTTAGTGTATGAGTGTCATACACAAGGGATTTAAGTCTGAAATTGGTAATCTAAAAAAGTCCATAAAGAGAAGACAAATCGGGTACTTTGTTTGTGGTTTATCTATAGCTGCAGTCCATTCTATAATTGTATGGCGAACTTGATCCGGGATCATCCATGTGGAGACATGAGAATGAAGGCACCTTGTATAATGTGATCATATAGGACTGGACCCAGATAGAAATGACTTTATTTAATATCCGTTAAATAAAGAAATTCATTTCCATCTACTAGATGGTCATATATGGATTGATCTTAATCCTGAGTGTACTACGAACTCCTACATGACATGCTATGTCTTTGATTTACAAAGGTGAGGTTGGTGTAGTAGTCCCGACCAATAGCTACGTACTTTGAGGGCATGGTCTGGTGTGTAGCTGGAGATGTTTTACATAGACATGGAGTTTACTCATTCTTGTGAGAAGTAGAAGAGTATCTTTCTTAAGGGTTGATTCGGTACTTGAATGGTTAGAGCGCTCAAGTATTTTTATTACGAATAGAAAGATTAAAATTCATAATGTTTATGAATAAATCGTTCATTAGAGAATCAATGATACATAAGGTAAAAATAATTAGAGGGGTATAACAGACATTATGACACGACTCTAATTACGACGAGATACTCGTGAAAGGTAATCTATATGTAGTGACTATATCGATGGACATCAATTTGGTTCGGCTTAATATACTATCTGCGGCAACGAGAATGCATGTTCAGATTTCTAGTGGAATAACCCGGAGTTAATAATTCAGAATATTTAATTAATTGTTTAATTAATATTTTGAGATTATTGGAGCTCGGAACCATAGGTCCATTTGGTCCCCGTACTAGCTCAATATACTGTAGCGGATTTAGTATAATTGGATAGTCCAATTATATATATACTCACATATGTATAAATATTATTAATATGATTAATGATATTATTTGTCACACTTGAAACTATATATTAAAAATTAATATATGATTTTAATAATTATATGATAATTATTAAATGTAAAAAATTAAATTATATTTGATATAATTTAATAAGGCCATTATTGGAATTTCAAGCTTTGGTTTTTGGAAACCCTTGATTATTTTTGGATGTTATATTTTTCAAATGGATTAATTGAATTATTAATTTTGCAACATTTTCTCATTGTGGTAATTAAGATTATTGTAACAAAATTTTTGATTTTCACACATGCATGGCCGAATTTTTGAGGAGAGAAAATGGAAGGGTTTTGTGATTTTTGGAAATTAGAAACCCTAGGTATAAAAAGGAAATGTGATTTTATTTTGCAAACCTAATTCATTCTTGAACCCTAGCCACTTCTCCTTCTTCTCTTTTATTCTCTCTCAAAAGTTGAGAAAACCCTAAACAAAGAAAAAGAAGAAAAATAAAACAAAAACCTAAGTGTGATTCAATATCTAAATAGTTTAGGGTTTAATATTATAAGTCTAGCCCACACTAGTTTTTGTTGGTAACGAGATATAGCTCGTAATACTTTGTGGTGTCGAACAAATATCATCATCTTCATCTTCTTCTTCTTTGGTATTCGGCAGTGAGCATTATTTTTGCTCATTGTCGCCCCTTATTGTAAAACGGAACTCGGTTTGGTTCCGTTTAATCCAAAATATTTGGGAAACATATAGTGGTGTTTTGGGGCTGTGTTGGGGCTGTTTTCAAGTGAAAAATAAGAACTGAATCACGGCCACTGTCCACGCATTTCAGGGCTTGTTTGGCAGTGCACTGGACACAAATCGGGTCCAAAACAGTCCAATTTTTGTGCGGCTATTGAGGCTGTTCAGGGATTATTCCAGGGATATTTTGGGGCTGGAATTGTTTCTAAAATAGGAGCAAAATTTTAGTGGTGGTACTAGTTGAATTCGGCCACTCAAAGGGAAGGGCATACAAATTTTTTCAAGTCCGATCCGTGTGCCTAAGGCTTTTCCGCTGTGCAAGGAAATTGGTTCCTACAATTTAGTAGTTCGACTTTTGTTTGTAGCTTCAGTTTACTACATTTAGAGGGAGAGGAATGTTCACCTTCATGATGAGCCTTTTCGCCCCTTGAGTTTTCTTATCTCTGATATTATGTTTTCTGTTCCGACACGTTGTAGTTTGATAATAAATGGCGAAACCATCTTATGATAATAAATGACTTCAACTTTCTTGTCATTTGTTTGATGACATCTTTTGATGTACTTGTTTCCTTTGTAGATTTGGACTCTTGTTGCTAGGATGCTTGTCCTCTCTAGTTGTCTGGGGGTATGACCCTGTGTTTGTAATTTTTTTGGTTCATACATTACCCTATCCAAAAAATTAAATTAAATAAACATCACAAATACCAAGAAAAAACATGAAAAAAACAAGAATAAAATGTCAAAAGCTAGGAGTCAATTACCTCATGGCCGAAACAAGAACAACAAAGAAAACAAAGATAAAAACACAATCAAACAAAGATAGCAAATCGGACCTTAGAACGTTGAGCTCATGAAACCAAATGACAAAGAACCCACTTGTTTAAAGAAAACCAAGTAAACCTTTAGTGTTGTACAAGCCCTGAAAACCTTGATCATCCCTAAACCACCATGAAACCATGTCCATGATAACACAAAACATGAAATCAAAGAAGAATTTTGCTAGAATGTAGATGCCACTAAGCTTGCCAAGATTGGATAAGTCGATTAACTCCTGAATAAGGAGAATTCTTCCCTTACCATGAATTTATCCACAGTCAAAGCTTGAAACCAACAAGTTTTATTTGAAAAATGTCGTGCCCTTGTTATTAGAGAAGAAGAAGAAGAAGAAGTTTTTATATTATAAGTTAAAAGAAAACCCTAAAGGGAAAAAAGACCAAAACACCCTTAATGGGTTAAATTACCATTAAGCCTAAGAGCTACCATTGGCTTTTAGTCAAGCACGTCATAAAATATCATTCCCCACCTAAAGTAATTTTAAAAAATGATTAAAAACTAATCTAACTTAAGCTAATATGAGATGCTTACATGTAACACCCCGGTCAGACTGGTCATACCCGACACAGTAAATTATCATGTATAACATCTTAGAACTCATAAAATAATATTTAAATAGGTTTCGTACCTTAGAAATTGCGTCCGGAGGTCCCGGATAAATTTAAGACTCAACACATTTACTATTCATCACAGTCAACATGTAGCTCTATCGTATTTCAGCCCTAACCTTTTCATATGAACTATGATACTCATGAATTTTATATCATCGAAAAGTTAAAATCGAGTCCTACAATAGTGTTTAACATTTTCCGAAATACGGAGCAGAAATTAGTTGAAAATACAGTTTAAAATTCAGATGAATAGTAACTACGAATTTTGAAATAAGTTGTACATGTGGCAAAAGGTGAGTCACTTCTTTTAATCCAGAAAAATCAGCCATCTCTTATAAAAGAACATTATTCATTCATCTTCTTTATGCTCCAAAAATTTTGTTTTAGCCTCTCTAAAAGCTTTCTCTCATTTTCTTCTCATTCTAACGTTTTTGAAGGAAAAAGTTGATGATTTCAAGCTCTAAACCATAGAAAGTAAGTTACTAAAATTCTATCTTCCCTCTATTTCAAATTCTGAGTAAGAAAATGAAACCCCCTAATTCGTATATTAAGAATCCTAGAATTTGACTTCGGCATTTTAGCTTCATTGGAGTTTGAAGCATCTATTTTCATACACTTTAGGATAGATTACCCATGCATTACGCTTAACCCGAACGAGGGGAATTTAATAATACTTGAAAGGAGAAAGAGAAAGTAAGGGCTGCCCGAATTTCCAAGTCAGTAGGTGGGCTGTTTTGTTTTGGTTTTGTTAATAAATGATGTTGGTTGAGGTGTTTAGTGATGTTTTAAGATGAGTTAGTGTGATGGATGTTGAAGAAAATGCAATGTGTATATGAAACCCCCATGGTCGATTTTTATAGTATATTAATGGGTTGTTTTGTTGATTTTTGAATTGGAAATGAGGATTATTCATGTGTTTGAGTAATGCTAGAGCATGTGATGTGTTGTAAAGACAAGAAGCTTTCTAGATGAATAATGATTGCTGTGGACACAGGCACAGAGGTACGGCAACGCTGTCCGGGCTCATGGCCTGTTGGGAGTACGGAGTAGCCCGCTGGGGACTAAACCGGAGAATAAATGGAGTCGCCACCCAGTGTCAACTGGGAAATGATTTAAGGCCGCACTCACCCCTCGCAAGGGAAGACCTCAAACCGTTGGGATCGGAATGGTCCCTTACTTATGCCAATTTTAATGAAAGGATTTATGCAATAATATAACCAAGTCTTATGCAACACATGCAAGATAATTTAATCAACACACAAGTTTGCACACCCATAAACGTAAATAAAAATGAAGGCAAAATCATAATTCCATAAACGTATTAAACAATGGAGCGCAATAATGTAATTAACAATAACTGTAAAAGTATTAATAATAAAAGCGGATAATTAAGTACGTAATGTAAAAGAAATAACTAAAGAGGCAAGAATGCATGGAAGTAAACATGAAGTGACGCGGCAGAATGAATAGAGATAACTAATAGGATGGATACGAAGCGGTAAATAACAATTAAAAAGGTGAAAAACAAATTAGAAGAAAAATGGTGCGACTAAGAGCTTTGGCCAACGTCCATATGGGATCTTGTATCCCCGGCACGTCAAAACATCATGGTAAAGGTAGCCTTTTGGCTATTCCCTCAAAAGAAGGACCTTTAATTCAACGTGATTAGCCCATGCGAGCGAGATAGCAATGCGTAAATAAATAAAGCAATAATAAGCGAAAAGTAAGTAACATAATAATAAAAGAGATGCGACCAAGGCCAATATGTTTATGGGACCTCGTATGCCCGATTGAACGTATTTCACATTCAACCAAGCATACTTCGTCCGGGCGCGAAAAACATTGTGGTAAAGGTA